>WNWK01000672.1:0-40000 GCA_009830355.1 Cherax destructor
CATTAGCATCTTCCGGTTCTGTCATGGTTGTAGCCCTGTGTTCCTCTGTGTGTCTGGCCTACTCATTTGCCCAAGTCCACTGCTGTATATTGTTGGGGCCTCTGTGTTTAGTGCACCTGCGTTTTGACTACCCTCTCATGTGTTGTTACTGTGCCCTCATGCTTTGCTTCTGTGGAGCCCTTCTTGTCCCTGGTCGCTTTATCTATATCCCTCTCATGTGGTGTTAGTATCCTACTCATCTTGTATCGGACCCCATGTGTGTCTGACAGTGCCTGAGCATACAAGAGTTCTTTTTTCTCCGCATTCCCTATGACTGTGTCAGATGCCCCACGTGTGTTTGTCAGTGCCTGTGCATACAAGAGTTCTTTTGTCTTCTCAATCCCTTTGATAGGTGTTGGTATCCTGCTCCTCTTGTTTCGGGCCCCACTTGTGTCTGGCAGTGCCTGAGCGTTCAAGAGCTCTTCTCCTTTCTCTGCATTCCCTTTGGCTGTGTCTGATGCACACGCTCCAAGCACCGATTCTGAACAGGTACTTGCATCTCTACTCTGCATCAGGCTCTGCAGCTTCACTTCTAAGATCTGGATCTTGTCTTCTGCATTTTTGACTTGCATTTCCCATTTTCTGCTCTCCTCAGCGATCCTCCTCTCCATTGTGTGTGTGTGTGTGTGTGTGTGTGTGTGTGTGTGTGTGTGTGTGTGTGTGTGTGTGTGTCTGCTTCCATAATAAGAGTTGAATCGTCAATATAACTGAGAGTTTGAGCTCAACTTTGGTAATCAAACAACCCTCGTATATTTCACAGAAAGATAAATCTACTGACCTTAAAAAAGCTAGGGGAGAACTGAACCTTAAAGGAAGGCGCCTTGATGCTGACGAAGGGCTCTTGAATCAAGGAATAGTTGCAGCCCATTCCTTTCATTTAATCAAATTTGATTACCTCCCAGAGCCCAAGTGCTTAATGTCCTCTACAGGGGTGAGTTAAGGTAGGACTCCGAGATTATTTTCCCGATTATTAATGTAGGATTCTCTGGCAGGTGCAGGATGGCAGCCCCTCCTGCTAGTGTAGACGCCAGAAGCTGTTACACGACGGAGATGGCGCTGAGAAAGGAAGCAGGAGGCGGTGAAGAAGAAAGCAGGAAGTCAGTTGAATACAAAACTGCTTGTATGAGGCTATATCACTCCTCCAGGAGCCTAATCACCTCCATACACCTCCTCATCCTCTTCTTCCTCCTCAACACTACCTCCGCCAGGTGAGTTTTTCTTTCGACTGAAGGCCCCGGCAGGAATTGTGGCTTCCTTGAATTGTATTCAATCCACAATAGGATTATTCTAGACTTGTTATGATTTTTTGAAGCCACGATACCGTCAGACTTTTTCGGCTTTATATATAGAGAAAAAAATATATAGAGATTTTAACTGCTGGAAATACGTAGAGACGAAACGCAATTTTATATTTCAAATACATCAAACGTTGAATAAAAACCACAATACAATGGCTGCAACAGTTCTCAGCTAATCCAGAATTTGTTGACTACAAAGGACACTTCCGGTCCAGCAAGGACCGAAACGTCGTTCAATGTTTATGGGGCAATAACGATAAGAAATTACTGGTTTAGTCACCCGTTAAAAAAAATAACATAAACATGAGGTTAGTTAACTACCTAAATTAACATATTAACATTTAAACATCAGGTATATTAGATGTTAACTAGCATTTACTAAGAAGAAAATGAAAAATAGATTATAATAATTCTGAAAACAAAATCAGGATATATTTACACTGAAAAATGTACGTACACTGAGAGGTGTATATCCCTCAGTGTGTATATACAATGTCAAGTATATATTTTTTCAGCTAATATACACTGGTAAATGTATATCTCTCAAGTGTACGAGTGTATATTATTATTATTATTATTATTATTATTATTATTATTATTATTATTATTATTATTATTATTATGATTATTATTATCATCGTTGTTATTATTAGTAGTAGTAAACGATGAACGTTCTCTGGCGTTCTCTTTCAATAAGCGGAGCTACAAGCAGAGGGTCATTGAACGTGTCAGAGGGGAACTGATTTAAGTACCTGTGAGCAGTAACTGATTTGGGAGTCGAACGGCCTTTCTCTAATTGTTGCTGGTTCGCATACCGAGGCACTGCCGTCTACTGTTTGACAGTGTCGTTCACTGTTGAATACTGGCGTTCACTGTTGCATGCTTCCAGTCACTGTTAGAGACTTCCGTTAGCTGTTAGATACTGTCATTCACTGCTAGATTCCATCGTTCGTTGTTACCTGTTTCTGTTCACTTCTGGATATTGTTCTTAACTGCTTGATTGGTTGGCTCATTACTACACGAGGGTCATTAAGGCTGGTTGGTTGGTTAATGGGGTTTAAAGTCTATCTACTACACAAGGGTCATTAAGGCTGGTTGGTTGGTTAATGGGGTTTAAAGTCTATCTACTACACGAGGGTCATTAAGGCTGCATGTCACCTGTACACCACCAGTCAAGAATACTTTAATACCTAAAATACTGATTAATGTAAATTACCAGACATACACCTCTCAGTGTACATACACTGAGAGACACTCACCTCTCAGTGTACATACACTGAGAGACACTCACCTCTCAGTGTACATACACTGAGAGACCCACCTCTCAGTGTATATACACTGAGAGACATACACCTCACAGTGTATGTACACTGAGAGACATACACCTCTCAGTGTATATACACTGAGTGTATATACACTGAGAGACACCTCTCAGAGTACATACCCTGGCCTGGTATTATTATCCACTGCCTCACACCATCGTTCACTACCTGTGATCATCGTTCAATGACCCGCCATTATTGTTCACAGTCAGTGAGGTGGAAACGAACTACGGAGACACAGTGTGAGAGGGAAAAAAAATCAACCCAATAAAAGAAATGATTTCGTCATTACGCTGATTGATTTTGCAATTTTGAGTTGATTACTGTGTTGCAAATGACACAATAACACATAAAATGGCGGCGAGTCTACCCAATGAAAGCAGATTTTTTTTTTTTTTTTTGGGGGGACAGTATTTTTTAACTGGGTGTTTTTAGTGTGGGTTAAATTAATAACTTGAGCCAGAGGAAAGTTATTAACTCAGAGGTAATGTTAAAGTTGATAAGTATTGAAGTTAGTGGTTATTAAGTTATGAAGTTTGCTGTCATTTCAATATTCTGTTTACGAAAGAGGTATATTTGTCAGGGTATATATATATATATATATATATATATGCTAGGAATTCGCAAGAGCAGGCGAAATATTCACAAACACTGATCTCTGGCCGACGGAGACTCGAACCTACGAACCTCATGACAAGGTACGCAGTGCTTTACCGACCGTACCACACTGGTCCAATACCTTGGCATCCAGCTTTCGCTAGACGTTATTCCAAGGCAGCCAGCTTTCAGGCAGGAAGGCTTACAGCTTTTCATCTCATCGAATTCCTAGCATTGTAAAAATCTCTAGTTGTGTCGATGCATGCAGGGGATGAGATGAAAGCTGTAAGCCTTCCTGCCTGAAAGCTGGCTGCCTTGGATAACGTCTAGCAAGCTGGATGCCAGGTATTGGACCAGTGTGTACGTCGGTAAAGCACTGCGTACCTTGTCATGAGGTTCGTAGGTTCGAGTCTCCGTCGGCCAGAGATCAGTGTATATATATATATATATATATATATATATATATATATATATATATATATATATACATATATATATATATATATATATATATATATATATATATATATATATATATATATATATAATGAATAAACAGAAGAGTGGAAGGGGAATCGAACCGTGGTCCTGCACTTTCCCCCGGAAACATGAACATAGGTTCTGTACTCACCTGGTTGTTATTGCAGGGGTCGAGTCATAGCTCCTGGTCCTGCCTCTTCACTGGCCGCTACTGGGTCTCTCTCCCTTCGCCATGAGCCTTATCATACCTCTTCTTAAAGCTATGAATGGAACCTGCCTCCACTACATCGCTTCCCAAACTATTCCACTTCCTGACCACTCTGTTTCTGAAGAAATACTTCCTAACATCCCTGTGATTCATCTGAGTCTTCAACTTCCAACTGTGACCCCTTGTTGCTGTGTCCCATTTCTGGAACATTCTGTCTCTGTCCACCTTGTCAATTCCTCTCAGTATTTTATATGTCGTTATCATGACCTCCCTATCTCTCCTGTCCTCCAATGTCGTCAGGTCGATTTCCCTTAACCTCTCCTCGTAGGACATACCCCTTAGCTCCGGGACTAGTCTTGTTGCAAACCTTTGCCCTTTCTCTAGTTTCTTTATGTGCTTGGCTAGGTGTGGGTTCCAAACTGGTGCTGCATACTCCAGTATGGGCCTAACGTACACAGTGTACAGGGTCCTGAACGATTCTTTATTAAGATGTCGAAATGCTGTTCTTAGGTTTGCTAGGCGCCCGTATGCTGCAGCAGTTATTTGGTTGATGTGCGCCTCAGGAGATGTGCCTGGTGTTATACTCACCCCAAGATCTTTTTCCTTGGGTGAGGTTTGTAGTTTCTGGCCCCCTAGACTGTTCTCCGTCTGCGATCTTCTTTGCCCTTCCCCAATCTTCATGACTTTGCACTTGGTGGGGTTGAACTCCAGGAACCAATTCCTGGACCAGTCCTGCAGCCTGTCCAGATCCCTTTGTAGTTCTGCCTGGTCCTCGTCCGATTGAATTCTTCTCATCAACTTCACATCATCTGCAAACAGTGACACTTCGAGGTCTATTCCTTCCGTCATGTCATTCGCAAATACCAGAAACAGCACCGGTCCTAGGACTGATCCCTGTGGAACCCCACTCGTCACCGGCGCCCACTCTGACACCTCGCCACGTACCATGACTCGCTGTTGTCTTCCTGACAGGAATTCCCTGATCCATTGTACTGCCTTCCCTGTTATCCCTGCCTGGTCCTCCAGCTTCTGCACTAATCTCTTGTGTGGGACTGTGTCAAACGCCTTCTGTGTGTGTGTGTGTGTGTGTGTGTGTGTGTGTGTACTCACCTAGTTGTACTCACCTAGTTGTGGTTGCAGGGGTCGAGACATAGCTCCTGGCCCCGCCTCTTCATTGGCCGCTACTGGGTCACTCTCCCTGCGCCATGAGCTTTATCATACCTCTTCTTAAAGCTGTGTATGGAACCTGCCTCCACTACATCGCTTCCCAAGCTATTCCACTTCCCGACTACTCTGTGACTGAAGAAATACTTCCTAACATCCCTGTGATTCATCTGAGTCTTCAACTTCCAACTGTGTCCCCTTGTTGCTGTGTCCCATCTTTGGAACATTCTGTCTCTATCAACCTTGTCAATTCCTCTCAGTATCTTATATGTCGTTATCATGTCCCCCCTATCTCTCCTGTCCTCCAGTGTCGTCAGGTCGATTTCCCTTAACCTCTCCTCGTAGGACATACCCCTTAGCTCCGGGACTAGTCTTGTTGCAAACCTTTGCACTTTCTCTAGTTTCTTTACGTGCTTGGATAAATGTGGGTTCCAAACTGGTGCTGCATACTCCAGTATGGGCCTAACGTACACAGTGTACAGGGTCCTGAACGATTCTTTATTAAGATGTCGGAATGCTGTTCTTAGGTTTGCTAGGCGCCCGTATGCTGCAGCAGTTATTTGGTTGATGTGCGCCTCAGGAGATGTGCCTGGTGTTATACTCACCCCAAGATCTTTTCCTTGATTGAAGTTTGTAGTCTCTGGCCCCTAGACTGTACTCCGTCTGCGGTCTTCTTTGCCCTTCCCCAATCTTCATGACTTTGCACTTGGTTGGGTTGAACTCCAGGAGCCAATTGCTGGACCAGGCTTGCAGCCTATCCAGATCCCTTTGTAGTTCTGCCTGGTCCTCTTCCGATTGAATTCTTCTCATCAACTTCACATCATCTGCAAACAGGGACACTTCGGAGTCTATTCCTTCCGTCATGTCGTTCACAAACACCAGAAACAGCACCGGTCCTAAGACTGACCCCTGTGTGTGTGTGTGTGTGTGTGTGTGTGTGTATCACTAGTCACGTTCCTTATTATGTAGAAAGTTACCGGGATGCCCAACTGTAGGACTAAATGATGACACATTACACTTGTTCTACAGTTTGTAGTTGCGCTGTAGTTGAACTCGTCTGCGTTACCCACAATTCCCAACAACGAAAACAAAAGAGAAATGCAATTACGGCATTAACCTGAATGAGCTCATGAGTTCATGGAATGTTTCTCATTCTGCTATGAAATCATGAGGACATTCAGCTTGAAGCTTTATATTTGTATTTAGCTGGAAGCTGTGAGCCAGCCATTGTTTTTCAATGGTTTGTTGAAGATGAGTTGAGTGTAGTGAGCCGTGGGGGGCTCAGATGAGCATTGTTTGTGTGTTGGTTGTAGCGCTTGGAACACTTCTGTTGTTAGTGGTACAGTGATGCTGTTAGTACTGCAGCTTGCTGCTGCTGCTGCTGGTGCAGCTGCTGCTGCTGCTGTTGCTGCTGCTGCCTTGCTGTCACTGGCCTCTGCGTAAGTGTCAACACTCAAGACACTTTAAGCTGAGAAGTTATAGATGCAACGATTAACTCTTTTAAGGGTTTGGAACCTATTATCATATCCTCCTTAATTCCCCAAGACATAGATGCCATATTTTTTATCAAATTATTTTACGTTTTGAATTCTTTCCCTGTCTGTTCCCCCTTCTGTCTACAAAGGGTCGACTATTTGCGAGAGGTGTTCAAACATTTGTAAAAACATTCACTTGTAAACTTGTAGTGGAAAAAATATATATACCGAAAATGTTAGGAAAAAACTCTAAAAAACTTAAAAATATTGAGAAATATCAAGTTTTTCGAGGACATTTGAAATCTTTATATTTTGCTAAATTTTCCCCGTCAAATGCACTTAAGAGACCAAATTTGATATTATGTTTTTTTTAAAATATCGGCTAGTTCCCACTAAGGCCGGGTGACTCACAGAAGAAAACACAGTCACCATCATTCAAGATATGGCACGACATTGTGAGTGACTTCGGTACTGGCCTGGGGTTGTAGCATTCACTCACCATGGGGTTCACATCCCACCCGTTCCGTGGTTTGTTTACATCTGTGTTATTACGATTTTGTGAGTCATGATGGGGTTCTTGAAGAGTGGCCGGGAGCTGTGACTCGACCCCTGCAACCACATATAGGCCAGTACTTGAGAGATGTTTCACCAAAACAGCGGAAACATAACATCAATATGACTTTCTGAACTGCAGCATCCCCTCCAGCATCCCCTCCAGCATCCCCTCCAGCATCCCCTCCCGTTCACCCAGTGTATTCATGGCGTTATTAATTATTAATTTTTCATCATCTGTATCAATTCTAATTTCGTTACTGAACTAATTAACAGAATACCAATATTTTTGCTACCCTGAGCTATACGAGAATTATATAATGGGAACAGAAGCTAGCTGTGTTGACCTGTCACCTCCATCATACTGGATGAGTTTCATGAGTTATATAGAGGGAACAGAATAGGATTACATCACGCATGAGGAAATCCTATTCTATATTATAGTAACATAGCAGAAGCAGCTGGCTATGTGTATCTGCCATGGTCCCTCACACAGCTGGATTTCATATATGAGGTAATGAAATGTGTCAGCTTAAGCTGGGATAATTTATTAGTGTGATGAGCTTAAACTTTTCACTGTGGCTTAGCTGTGACAGCTGTTACAAAGGCTTCATTGTAGCAGAGTTGGAACTGTTACTTTGGAAGCATTGTGTCTCAGTATGGCTGGATGTTGCTGGATTTGTATGGGATAAAGAGAAGAAAATGTGACTTTATTTGTCCTCTATGTCTCCTTGTTTTTCAAACCTCTCTACCTCCCTACTTCTTTCTCTCTTCACTCAGGCCTTCCTTACATGCTTAATTTCTGTCTTCCCTTCTCCGCTATTTCTTCCTCCATCTCCCCCTCATTCCATCCATACCTCTATCCCAGTAATTACATTTCGGTAGTATAAAGCCTTATCACCTTACTACCGCCCCCAATAAAAGTTTCTCCCTTCTCAGAGCGAGTGCAAGTGAAGACTCGCTGCTGGAGATCTCAGACATCCTACCAGAAGACACGAAGAGCTATGACAAGATGCGGCCCCCACAATCACAAGGTCAGTCTCTCTCTCCATTCACAAGGTCAGTCTGTCTCTGAAGTCAACAAGTCAGTCTGTCTTTATAAAATGTATAAACGACCAGTTATAAAATCTCACGTACTTGCAAAGAAAGAAGAATATTCTTCTTGTCCTGACTTTCAGTGGGCCAGTCACTTACCTCAGCTGTTTTGCCAGTTACTATCTCAGTTTGTGACACTTGAGACGCTTAATAATGTACATCTAACCCGCAATTATGAAAGAAAACTTAGGGTAAAATTTCAGAATATCCCGAACCATTGTAGGTCACAGCTTGAAATATGTGTGTGTGTGTGTGTGTGTGTGTGTGTGTGTGTATACATAGAGAGAGAGAGAGAGAGAGAGAGAGAGAGAGAGAGAGAGAGAGAGAGAGAGAAATCCCTGTTGTTTTGGCTTTCATGTGTATATCTAATGTTTTTCATTACTGTACAGGAAACCCCACAGTGGTGTACTTCCACGTCACTGTCATGAGTCTGGACTCTATAGACGAGAGCTCAATGGTGAGTCTGACTCCATTATTCTTTTCAACACTTCGTTTTCACGAAGTATTCATTTTTGTGGGTACTTTCTCTTTGTAGTGAGAGTCATTAATGGTAGTGAGTTATACATGCTAAGAGTGAAGATACAAGATGCTTTATCACAGTGGCGGACCTACATTTTTGTGGCCCTGAAGCTTGAACTGTTATGGGGGGCCCCTTCGCAGCCCCTTCTCATACAGTAGACCCAAAACTTTTAAGCTTTGTAGACTAAAGTCGCTTCTGGGGCCCTCAGGGATTAGGGGCCCTCAAGCTTAAGCTTCATTAGTTTCAAAATAGATCCGTCCGTGACTGTGAGTCTGGAAGACCAAAAAACTACAATACCCTGAGTAGAACAATACACAAATAGCCCGCACTTGTAAATGGTCCGACTTTGGCCATTTACAAGTGACTTGTAAATGGTCCAAGTCGGAGCGAAACGTCGTCATAAGCTTCTCTCTCCTATGTTCGGGTTATTTGTGTATGAATGTAGGTCTGGACAAGGAAACAAACACAATGCCTCACAGTTGTTTGTAGAACCTGTCGAGCATAGACAGTAGGTCTATTGAATTGTTTCTTTATTTAATGTTCTTATTTTCATGTGAGTAGGAAGTGCCTAGCACACACACACACACGGGGGCCCAGGAACTGAGTCTCGACCCCTGCAACTACAAATAGGTGAATACACACACCTGGAGGCAGGATTCATACATAGCTTTAAGAAGAGGTACGATAAGGCTCTTGGAGCAATGAGAGATTGAACCTAGTAGCGACTATTTAAGAGGCGGGGCCAGGAGCTATGAATCGACACCTGCAACCACATATAGGTGAGTACACACACAAACTGGATCCAAACAGGGGATTAGAAACGTGGAAAGCTAAGAAGATGGAAGTGGTAATTGGTTACTTTATATGGTAACACGTCAAGGACACAACCAGAGAGAGAGAGGATGAACCAGCAAGGTTGAATCTAGTATTCACCCTAAGTGAATTTGACGTGGGTGAAATATAATTTGAGAAGCCAGCCGGTGCTAACGACCACAATGTTCTGAGTTTTGAGAACCTCAAGTAAGCTAACACTTAGAGAAACATAGCACAAGAGGAAAGGGAGAAACCATACAGATGTGTGAGAGAATTTCTGAATGTAATATAGTGAGAAAAGGAAGCAGCGGAAGGAAATATAACGAATGAAATAGTGGATTTTTTTTGTTGGTGGAAAGTGCCTGGAGGCTAAGGAGAAAGTCATAACCCAAAAGCAAAAGAAGAAATGACAAGAATAAAGTGAGCCTATGGGTCTCCCGGAAGTGCAGCCAGGCAATGGCTGAATGTGCGAGAACATGGAAAAAATAAATAAAACAAATAATAGCAAAGAGCAGAGAGGTGAGCAGGAGAACTAGAAACGAATACGCATCGTAAAGAAGAGAGGCTGAGCGGCAATTTCAGAAAGACGTAGCCTTGAAAAACCAGAATTTAAACATGAGTGGGTGTGGGTGGGTGTAAGATGAACCTGTCTAGCATGAACCAGTAAGACTACTGCAGTGCTCCTTTCTTCTTATGTTCTTGTGTTTTTACAAGAAACATTCAAGTCGCCGTCACTGCCACTGCTTCTATTGGTAACTTCACCAAGAACACAATCTCAGTCTAATGGACACCCCAAAGAAAATATACACCATACCTTGTGAGGAGCGTAACAAGGTTTACATGGGAGAAACTGGGAGAGACTTAGCGACGAGAGCTCGCGAACATATGAACGCCTTCAGCAGGGATGACACTAAGAACGCTGGTGTCATACACAGAAACAATGAGTTGTCAAGATGGTAAATTGGTTTACTTGGAACCAAGTTAAAGACAGAGTTCCTTGTAGATTCAGTCATCCCCACCTTCTTGTAGTCCTTCCATTACTACTGCTACTACACTACTACTACTACTACTACTACTACTATGATTACTACTTCTACTACACTACTTCTACAACTACTACTACTACCATTACTACTACTGCTACGACTACTACTACTACCCCTACTACCACTACTATCACTACTACTTACTACTTACCACTAATACTGCTACTACTACCACTACTACTATACTACTACTGCTGCTCCTCCTCCTACTATACTACTATTACTGTCTCCTCTCATAGTCCATATGTATTAGAAGTGATGACGTTCCATGGACCAGAACGTAGTAATTAAAGGTGTCCCAAATGTATTCTCATCTATTTCCCTCATAGAAATATAATTCATTGCAAAAGTAAGTCTGGGTGAGCCAGAAATATCAGATCCACTTAAGATGGAAGCAGACAGCCCAAGAAGAGCAGCATAAAAATAAGAGGAAAGCAGAGAAAAGTCTGCAGCAACTGCTGAAGACATATTCCATATTTTTCTTGTCACCGTGAGTTAGGTGAGGCAGGAAGCAGATGTCTCCGTGTATCAGGAGTTAGGTGAGGCAGGAAGCAGGTGAATATTGCGTATCAGGAGGTACATGAGGCAGTAAGAGGTGAGTCTAGCGTATCAAGAGTTAGGTGAGGCAGATAAAGTCATGGTCAGAGGCAGGTTAAATTCACCAGTGCGCCTCATAAATGTCCATCTTCCTGCCCCTGTTCCCCATTCATCAAGACCCCGTACTGAGTACCTGTTCTCCTAAGCTGAGGGACTGATGCCCTCATCTTCTATTGTTTTATGCAAGGCTGGGGGACTGATTACCCCCTCTTCCACAGTATTCCGTTCATGTCCCTAGATTATATTGAAAAAAAAACACGTCAGCCGTTTCCCACCGAGGCAGGGTGGCCCACTGAGGCAGGGTGGCCCAAAAGGAAAAACGAAAGTTTCTCCTTTTACATTTAATAATATATACAGAAAGGGTTACTAGCCCCTTGCTCCGGCATTTTAGTCGCCTCTTACGACACGCATGGCTTACGGAGGAAGAATTCTGTTCCACTTCCCCATGGAGATAAGAGGAAATAAGAACAAGAACTAGTAAGAAAATAGAAGAAAACCCAGAGGGGTGTGTGTATATACATATGCTTGTACATGAATGTGTAGTGTGACCTAAGTGTAAGTAGAAGTAGCAAGATGTACCTGAAATCTTGCATGTTTATGAGACAGAAAAAAGACACCAGCAATCCTACCATCATGTAAAACAATTACAGGCTTTCGTTTTACACTCACTTGGCAGGACGGTAGTACCTCCTGGGTGGTTGCTGCCTACCAACCTACTACCTAGGATATATATATATATATATATATATATATATATATATATATATATATATATATATATATATATATATATATATATATATATATATATATATATATATATATATATATATTTTGACGTAAAATACTCGTTTTTATCAATTAAATGAGACTTCTCTTTTACTGAGATACATCATTATTTTAGGGGAAAAAATCTTAGAAATGAGAAAGAGGGAGAATAAGAAAAAGAAAATAATTGAGGAAGGGTAAGAATAGGGAGAGGAAGAAAATTAGGAGAAAGAGAGAGAGAATCTATAATAACAACAAGAATTAAGAGGCTCGAGAAAGGGATAGAGAGAAGAAGGGAGAGAACACCATCAAGGAGAAATCAGTGGAAAAGAAATCCCCGTCACAACTGTCCTCTCAAAGAGTGACACAGACGAGATCAAACTCTCTTCAATCAAGGCTTCTAACTCCATTCAATACACAAAATAGACTCAGTTTGGAATGACAGATCCCTGAGAGTTCTTTAATCGGAAAGAATGTTGGTCAGGAAACAGGACAAGTGTTTCCTGACGCTTTTGGTCATCTGACTGAGGCCTTCCAATGGCTTACCCCTCCACCTGTTTAAAGATGATGGTTGTGATTTAATCAGAGAATTTAACTCTGCATAAGAGAAAATCCTTCGAGTGGGACTGAAACATAGAGTTAATTTTACAGAAGAGAAGACGAAGATAAATTCAATTTCATGGGACACTGATAAAATTTGCATTTTTTGGGGGGCCCCTTGAAGATAAACTCTAAAAAGAATGTCAATAAACTTAGATAATTTCTTTATTGGCTTGTTTTGCATTACTGACAGTAAAGAAATGCTTGACCTTAAGATTCCCCTGGAGATTACCAAACAAAAATCTTGAAAGGTTGCAACTCTGTCATGGAAAATTTAAGGCCTCTATTTCGCTCTCTCGGTGACTTGAGGGCAAAACATCGTCTTTTAAACGTAGGTTTAGAACAAAAAAGGCACAATACCGTGACTGGAACAATTCACAAATAACCCAAACGTAGGAGAGAGAAACTTATCACGACGTTATTATTATTATTATTATTATTATTATTATTATTATTATTATTATTATTATTATTATTATTATTTTATTATTATTATTATATGGATTATATGTGTATTTACGGTTACTCTATACATTCTGTACATTTTCATTTTTTTCCATATGTAAATATATATATATATATATATATATATATATATATATATATATATATATATATATATATATATATATATATATATATATATATATATATGGAGGTACAACCTCTAGAACTTTACTGGGGACCCTC
This sequence comes from Cherax destructor, assembly GCA_009830355.1. NCBI lineage: Eukaryota > Metazoa > Arthropoda > Malacostraca > Decapoda > Parastacidae > Cherax > Cherax destructor. The sequence continues at coordinate 13,265 of WNWK01000672.1, forward strand.
ATCCTCAGAAAAGACAATAAACGTACCTCAGGGAAAACTCGAGGTTCTCCCCAGAGCTGTTTGAATATTTTCTTCTCCTACCACCCCCTATATATATATTATATGAATGCTTTATTAATAGACAGAATACATTGACAGAAAACATAAACATGAACATAAATACAATGATACAATATATCAAAGATTATGAATCTCCTCCAGCTCCTCCGAAGCCGGACGCGAGCCAAGTATGCAGCATGCATTTCCCCTCTGGATGGCCACGCTGAGACGCTGGAACATGAACGTGGCTGCCCTTGGGTCCCTGGTGGTGTCGATGAGTCTGGAACCCAGTTCTTTAAGGAAACGTGTTGCATTTTTTCCCCACGCTCCCAAGGTCTCTGATCCCACTGGGACAAATTGATACTGTTGGCTTATGTCCCTGTACTTGCCGATCTTGTATATATATATATATATATATACATATATATATATATATATATATATATATATATATATATATATATATATATATTTTTTTTTTTTTATTAACACATTGGCCGATTCCCACCAAGGCAGGGTGGCCCGAAAAGAAAAACTTTCATCATCATTCACTCCATCACTGTCTTGCCAGAAGGGTGCTTTACACTACAGTTATAAAACTGCAACATTAACACCCCTCCTTCAGAGTGCCGGCACTGTACTTCCCATCTCCAGAACTCAAGTCCGGCCTGCCGGTTTCCTGAATCCCTTCATAAATGTTACTTTGCTCACACTCCAACAGCACGTCAAGTATTAAAAACCATATGCCTCCATTCACTCCTCTCAAATACGCTCACACATGCTTGCTGGAAGTCCAAGCCCCTCGCACACAAAACTTCCTTTACCCCCTCCCTCCAACCTTTCCTAGGCCGACCCCTACCCCGCCTTCCCTCCACTACAGATTTATACACTCTCGAAGTCACTCTGTCTCGTTCCATTCTCTCTACATGTCCAAACCACCTCAACAACCCCTCCTCAGCTCTCTGGACAATCGTTTTGGTAATCCGACCTCCTCCTAATTTCCAAACTCCGAATTCTCTGCATTATATTCACACCACACTTTGACCTCAGACATGACATCTCCACTGCCTCCAGCCTTCTCCTCGTTGCAACATTCATCACCCATGCTTCACACCCATATAAGAGCGTTGGTATAACTATACTCTCATACATTCCCCTCTTTACTTCCATGGACAAGGTTCTTTGTCTCCACAGACTCCGAAGTGCTCCACTCACCCTTTTCCCCTCATCAATTCTATGATTCACCTCATCCTTCATAGACCCATCCGCCGACATGTCCACTCCCAAATATCTGAATACATTCACCTCCTCCATACTCTCTCCCTCCAATCTGATATCCAAACTTTCGTCACCTATTCTTTTTGTTATCCTCATCACCTTACTCTTTCCTATATTCACTTTCAATTTTCTTCTTTTACACACCCTACCAAATTCATCCACCAACCTCTGCAGCTTCTCTTCAGAATCTCCCAAAAGCACAGTGTTATCAGCAAAAAGCAACTGTGACAACTCCCATTTTGTATTTGCTTCTTTATCTTTTAGCCCAACACCTCTTGCCAAGACCCTCGCATTCACTTCTCTTACAACCCCATCTATAAATATATTGAACAACCACGGTGACATCACACATCCTTGTCTAAGGCCCACTTTTACTGGGAAATAGTCCCTTCCCTCCTACACACTCTAACCTGAGCCTCACTATCCTCATAAAAACTCTTCACTGCTTTCAGTAACCTTCCTCCTATTCCATACACCTGCAACATCTGCCACATTGCCCCCTATCTACCCTATCATACGCCTTTTCCAAATCCATAAATGCCACAAAAACATCTTTACCCTTATCCAAATACTGTTCACCTATATGTTTCACTGTAAACACTTGGTCTACACACCCCTACCTTTCCTAAAGCCCCCTTGTTCATCTGCTATCCTGCTTTCTGTTTTACTCTTAATTCTTTCAATAATAACTCTACCATACACTTTACCAGGTACACTCAACAGACTTATTCCCCTATAATTTTTGCACTCTCTTTTGTCCCCTTTGCCTTTATACAAAGGAACAATACACGCTCTCTGCCAATCCCTAGGTACCTTACCCTCTTCCATACATTTATTAAATAATAGCACCAACCACTCCAAAATTATATCCCCACCTGCTTTTAACATTTCTATCTTTATCCCATCAATCCCAGCTGCCTTACCCCTTTCATTCTACCCACTGCCTCACGAACTTCCCTACACCCACAACTGGCTCTTCCACACTCCTACAAGATGTTATTCCTCCTTGCCCTACACACGAAATCACAGCTTCCCTGTCTTCATCAACATTTAACAAATCCTCAAAATATTCTCTCCATCTTCCCGATACCTCTAACTCTCCATTTAATAACTCTCCTCTCCTATTTTTAACTGTCAAATCCATTTGTTCTCTAGGCTTCCTCAACTTATTAATCTCATTCCAAAACTTTTTCTTATTTTCAACAAAATTTGCTGATAACATCTCACCCACTCTCTCATCTGCTCTCTTTTACATTGCTTCACCACTCTTTTAACCTCTCTTTTCTCTCCATATACTCTTCCCTCCTTGCATCACTTCTACTTTGTAAAAACCTCTCATATGCTAACTTTTTCTCCCTTACTACTCTTTTTACATCATCATTCCACCAATCGCTCCTCTTCCCTCCCGCACCCACTCGCCTGTAACCACAAACTTCTGCTGAACACTCTAACACTACATTTTTAAATCTACCCCATACATTTTCGACCCCATTGCCTACACTCTCACTAGCCCATCTATCCTCCAATAGTTGTTTATATCTTACCCTAACTGCCTCCTCTTTTAGTTTATAAACCTTCACCTCTCTTTTACTTACTGATTCTATTTTCCTTGTATCCCATCTACCTTTTACTCCCACTGTAGCTATAACTAAAAAGTGATCTGATATATCTGTGGCCCCTCTATAAACATGTACATCCTGAAGTCTACTCAACAGTCTTTTATCTACCAATACATAGTCCAACAAACTACTGTCATTACGCCCTACATCATATCTTGTATACTTATTTATCCTCTTTTTCTTAAAATATGTATTACCTATAACTAAACCCCTTTCTATACAAAGTTCAATCAAGGGCTCCCATTATCATTTACACCTGGCACCCCAAACTTACCTACTACACCCTCTCTGCATGTTTCTCCCACTTTAGCATTTAGGTCCCCTACCACAATTACTCTCTCATTTGGTTCAAAAGTTCCTATACATTCGCTTAACATCTCCCAAAATTTTCTCTCTCCTCTACACTCCTCTCTTCTCCAGGTGCATACACGCTTATTATGACCCACTTTTCGCATCCGACCCTTATTTTAATCCACATAATCCTTGAATTTACACATTCATATTCCCTCTTTTCCTTCCATAACTGATCCTTCAACATTATTGCTACCCCTTCCTTAGCTCTAACTCTCTCAGATACTCCTGACTTAATCCCATTTATTTCTCCCCACTGAAACTCGCCTACCCCCTTCAGCTTTGTTTCGCTTAGGGCCAGGACATCCAACTTCTTTTCATTCATAACATCGGCAATCATCTCTTTCTTATCATCCGCACTACATCCACGCACATTCAGACAACCCAGTTTTATAAAGTTTTTCTTCTTCTCGTTTTTAGTAGATTTGTACAGGAGAAGGGGTTACTAGCCCATTGCTCCCGGCATCTTAGTCGCCTCATACGACACGCATGGCTTACGGAGGAAAGATTCTTTTCCACTTCCCCATGGACAATAGAGAAAATAAAAAGAACAAGAGCTATTAAGAAAAAGAAGAAAAACCTAGATGTGTGTATGTATATATATGCATGTGTATGCCAGTGTAGTGTGACCTAAAGTGTAAGTAGAAGTAGCTAGATATACCTGTTATCCAGCGTGTTTATGAGACAGAAAAAGACACCAGCAATCCTACCATCATGTAAACAGTTTCAGGTTTCTGTTTCACAGTCACCTGGCAGGACGGTAGTACCTCCTGGGTGGTTGCTGTCTACCAACCTACTACCTGATATATATATATATCATATATATATATATATATATATATATATATATATATATATATATATATATATATATATATATATATACTATTGTAACCACAATAACAACACTGCGCTAGCCAGGGTTCGAACCCATGTTGTACTGGCCCGTCATATTGGACGTCTGTTGAAGAAAATTCTCATTAAATGAGGTCTAGGGAAGTGAGACTCAATTTGGGACACAGTGAGAATAATCTCTGGTGTGTGGTGACATGTTAGGAGATGTAACATGTCTCTCATCTCTCCACGTATTGTGGGCGCATGTTTCTCATTTCTCTACTCGCTCAATACCATGACTGAAACAATTCACAGCAAGTCCACAATACCGCCACTGGAATAATTGACTCCTATCCTAGAATACCGTGACTGGAACAAATCATAACTAGCCCACAATACCTCGACTAGAACAAATCATAACTAGCCCACAATACCTAGACTAGAACAAATCATAACTAGCCCACAATACCTCGACTAGAACAAATCATAACTAGCCCACAATACCTCGGCTAGAACAAATCTTAACTAGCCCACAATACCTCGACTAAAACAAATCATAACTAGCCCACAATACCTCGACTAGAACAAATCATAACTAGCCCACAATACCTCGACTAGAACAAATCATAACTAGCCCACAATACCGTGACTGGAACAAATCATAATTAGCCCACAATACTGTGACTGGAACAAATCATAACTAACCTACGAATAAAAAATCGAAAGGAATTTTGCAGGATTTTCAGTGCGCATTGATTTGCTAAGTCAATAAGAAACGTTTCGCTCCCTCCAGTACTTGATAATGGTCCACTGAGGATCGAAACGTCGTTTAGTTTCATTTCCAGTATATGTACAGAAACAAAATTTCTTCTTGTCGGTATTGTGTCCAGACAAAATTTCCTTCCTGTGTAGTGTCTACCGAGACAAAATTCCTACTTTTTTGGCATTGTGCTAAAACAAAATTCCTTCTTGTTTTGTATATTTCAGAACAAAATTCTTATCTGTTTGTTCCTGACGCGTCGATACAAAATTCCACTTTTGCTCCAGGAAGAAAAGTGGAATTTGTTTTTGGGATTTGTGGGTGGAGTCTCTTATCCCAAGTTTTCCCAAGCATTAACATAAAACAATATTCGGTTTAACTTTCACATAAACCAAGCTGGCGGTTTATTCGGTAAAAAAAACCAGCTTATCTTTCCTCAGTATTTAAAATTCATGCAAGAGATAATGAGAGACATTTCTTCTGGAGGTAGAGAGACAGAGAACAGACAGAGACAGACAGAGACAGACAGAGACAGACAGAGACAGACAGAGACAGACAGAGACAGACAGACAGAGGCTTTAAGTTCTGGGTCCCCATGGTCTTACCTGTGCAAGGTCAACCTATTGGTTCGTATTTTGATGTCTTGTGGTGTGTAAATAGGTGTGTGTAATCAGGAGACAGGAAAATGGGATTGTAGGTTCGGTGCGTGCAGATAGGTGTGTTATTAGGGAAAAGCTTCATTAAGGGAAGACAGTGGGTGATTAGGCTCAGGAAAGATGTCCTGATTACACTGCAAAAAATTGTATATTGGTTGACTGGAGGTTTTAATTTCCTCCTGGAATATTAAAAAAATGTTTTAAAATGCACGTTGTGTCCACACACACACACACACACACACACTAGCGGGGCCAGGAGCTGAGTCTCGACCCCTGCAACCACAATTAGGTGAGTACACACACACATACATTCACAAAACATACACACACATGCACCCTCTCCTTTCTCATGGACAAAGAGAGTGGACCTAGTAGCGACTTGCAAAGAGGCGGGGCCAGGAGCTATGACTCGACTGCTGCAACCACAACCAGGTGAGTACACACACGTCACACACACACACACACACACACACACACACAAATAAAACCTCACATGCACACGAAGCCAGGAGCGGTGATTCGACCCCTTCTAGCCAGAAAACAGACGAACACAAACAATCTCGGAGCCTCGTGGACGCTAGCAGCAGCGCTGAGCACCAGACCTATTCTTAAGAAAAAGCAATGACCATCAGCGTTCATGTTCATCTCAAGAACAGATAATAAGAGCTCTCAGCGGTGGTCCAGTTAGCCAAGAATTCCTTCCCTGGCTGTGGCTTCACCTTGTTTGCTTTCTGCCTTTAAAAACGAGATGTTTTTAGTCTAAGATTCGCATTTTCTACCAACGAGATGAAATGTAATTTTCTTTGGGCTTAGAGCAGTGATCAGCTTACAAAGAGACATAGAGAGAATAGAGCTGATCTGTGTGTGGTAGAGAGAGAAACTGTGTGCAGCCTACACCTTCTTTATTTATTGATGAATTTTCTCTATGAATAGAGCTTTATCTCGTCAATAAAGTTGCATTTAGAGCAAAAGGAAGTTTATAATTAGAAATTTGCTCTATGTAGAGTCTGTCTAGTATTCTCATCAAGTTTTGTCTCGAGGGACTGACCCTAAATCAAGGGTCAGTCCCTTATATCCAGGCTGAGAGACTGATCACCTTAAAATTACCTCTCCACTTTTCGTCTCTTTAAATTGATATATTGTCTTGTATTCTCTCTCTCTCTCTCTCTCTCTCTCTCTCTCTCTCTCTCTCTCTCTCTCTCTCTCTCTCTCTCTCTCTCTCTCTCTCTCTCTCTCTCTCTCTCTTCTCTCTCTCTCTCTCTCTCTCTCTCTCTCTCTCTCTCTCTCTCTCTCTCTCTCTCTCTCTCTCTCTCTCTCTTCTCTCTCTCTCTCTCCCCACAGAAATACGCTGCTGACATCTTTCTCCCCACAGACGTACGCTGCTGACATCTTTCTCCCCACAGACGTACGCTGCTGACATCTTTCTCCCCACAGACGTACGCTGCTGACATCTTTCTCCCCACAGACGTACGCTGCTGACATCTTTCTCCCCACAGACGTACGCTGCTGACATCTTTCTCCCCACAGACGTACGCTGCTGACATCTTCTTCGCCCAGAGCTGGAAGGACCATCGACTACGCTTCCCACAGAACATGACTGGAGAGTACCGCCTCCTGCCGGTCTCCTGGCTGAAGGATATCTGGAGACCAGACGCGTTCTTCAAGAACGCCAAGTCTGTTACCTTTCAGACCATGACCATCCCTAACCACTACCTCTGGCTCCACCTCGACTCCACCATCCTCTACATGGTCAAGTAAGATGCTCACTCCATGGCTCTCTTGTGGAGTAAGTCCTCCTCCATGATGGAGTGGAAGCTCCTTTATCCTCCTCCATGATGGAGTGGAGGCTCCTTTATCCTCCTCCATGATGGAGTGGAAGCTCCTGCACGTATCTCCATGAGATTGTCTATTTCTGACCATTGAGGTAGATGAGACTGGGATTATAAGATACAGGGATACCTTTTCGGGGTCATACAGCAACTAAAATAAGTCTAGTTATTTTCTTGGGAAAGCGCGAAATCCACATGGGTCATATAGCGCCTGGGAAATAGGAATTGATTAGGTTTGATCCGAGTAAGGTGAGGGTAGATGCATTTTTTTCTGGATATTCAAGCATTACTCTCCTAGTTGGCACTCTCCTTGTTGGCACTTTCCTTGTTGGCACTCTCCTTGTTGGCACTCTCCTTGTTGGCACTCCACTTGTCTGCTATTGAAACCTTAAGACAGACTTCTTCACCCCAGCTTAAGACAGACTTTTTCACCCCAGCTTAAGACAGACTTCTTCACCCCAGCTTAAGACAGACTTCTTCACCCCAGCTTAAGACAGACTTCTTCACCCCAGCTTAAGACTGTCTTCTTCACCCCAGCTTAAGACAGACTTCTTCACCCCAGCTTAAGACAGACTTCTTCACCCCAGCTTAAGACAGACTTCTTCACCCCAGCTTAAGACAGACTTCTTCACCCCAGCTTAAGACAGACTTCTTCACCCCAGCTTAAGACAGACTTCTTCACCCCAACTTAAGACTCTTCTTCACCCCAGCTTAAGACTGCTTCTTCACCCCAGCTTAAGACAGACTTCTTCACCCCAGCTTAAGACTGTCTTCTTCACCCCAGCTTAAGACAGACTTCTTCACCCCAGCTTAAGACAGACTTCTTCACCCCAGCTTAAGACATACTTCTTCACCCCACCTTAAGACTGTCTTCTTCACCCCAGCTTAAGACAGACTTCTTCACCCCAGCTTAAGACTGTCTTCTTCACCCCAGCTTAAGACAGACTTCTTCACCCCAGCTTAAGACTGTCTTCTTCACCCCAGCTTAAGACAGACTTCTTCACCCCAGCTTAAGACTGTCTTCTTCACCCCAGCTTAAGACAGACTTCTTCACCCCAGCTTAAGACAGACTTCTTCACCCCAGCTTAAGACTGTCTTCTTCACCCCAGCTTAAGACAGACTTCTTCACCCCAGCTTAAGACTGTCTTCTTCACCCCAGCTTAAGACATACTTCTTCACCCCAGCTTAAGACTGTCTTCTTCACCCCAGCTTAAGACAGACTTCTTCACCCCAGCTTAAGACTGTCTTCTTCACCCCAGCTTAAGACAGACTTCTTCACCCCAGCTTAAGACAGACTTCTTCACCCCAGCTTAAGACATACTTCTTCACCCCACCTTAAGACTGTCTTCTTCACCCCAGCTTAAGACAGACTTCTTCACCCCAGCTTAAGACTGTCTTCTTCACCCCAGCTTAAGACAGACTTCTTCACCCCAGCTTAAGACTGCTTCTTCACCCCAGCTTAAGACAGACTTCTTCACCCCAGCTTAAGACTGCTTCTTCACCCCAGCTTAAGACAGACTTCTTCACCCCAGCTTAAGACTGTCTTCTTCACCCCAGCTTAAGACAGACTTCTTCACCCCAGCTTAAGACAGACTTCTTCACCCCAGCTTAAGACAGACTTCTTCACCCCAGCTTAAGACAGACTTCTTCACCCCAGCTTAAGACAGACTTCTTCACCCCAGCTTAAGACAGACTTCTTCACCCCAGCTTAAGACAGACTTCTTCACCCCAGCTTAAGACAGACTTCTTCACCCCAGCTTAAGACGTTTTTGTGCAGCTCGTCAAGACGACAGCAATAGGCGAGGGGAAGCTGGAAGAGGGGAGTGTGACGATAATCTGAGGAGAGGGGAGAAAGAGAGAGAGTTAGTAGAAGAGATTTGGGGAGGAAGGGGAGAAGGAAATAGTAAGATGAAGATGGAAATAGATGAAGGTGGTTTAGATAAAGTAGGGAGAGAATAGGTGGATAAACATCAGCCATCAGTACATGTACTTACACCATCCCCCACTGTGTGTGTGTACTCACCTAATTGTGGTTGCAAGGGTCGAGTCACAGCTCCTGGCCCCGCCTCTTCACTGTGTGTGTGGTGGCTGCAGCCTCTTTCTCTCTTTGCCTCTCACAATAAGAATGGAAGTTCGATGTAATCCCACAGACGCTTGCTTCAGAAATGTGTAAATTATTCAAATGTGTGTGTGTGTGTGTGTGTGTGTGTGTGTGTGTGTGTGTGTGTGTGTGTGTGTATGTGTGTGTGCATGTATGTTACTCAGTCATTCATTTGGTGAACGCAGAGGTCAAAAAAAAAAATAGCTGTAGGAAAGCCAAAAAATAAAATAAAAATGAAGAGTAATGAAGAATTGACAGAGACAAACAAAAGACTGATACCTTCGTCAAAAAAAATAGGAGAATACTATTTTTCTGTTTACTTTTTAAAGACTTTGTTCAACATCTGGGCATCTGTCTGTGTATATACACTCCTCCTACCATTTTTCTCTACCTCCAAACCTACCTCTTCTATCTACCTCCAAACCCTCTACCTCTTCTCTCTACCTCCATACCTTCTACCTCTTCTCTCTACCTCCATACCTGCTACCTCTTCTCTCTACCTCCAAACCTCCTCTTAACAACATCCCAGCCTTCCTCAAGTCCATTTCTCTCTTAACTGCCCCTTTCAACTCACAACTACCACCATTCCTACTACCTCCAGTCAAACTACCACTAGTCAAACTACCACTAGTCAAACTACCACCCTGTCAAACTACCACTAGTCAAACTACCACCCTGTCAAACTACCACCCTGTCAAACTACCACTAGTCAAACTACCACTAGTCAAACTACCACCCTGTCAAACTACCACCAGTCAAACTACCATCATTCCAGCTACCAGTACAGGATTCAGCTAGATACATCGTGGCGTAATAGAACGAGTTACCAGAGCCTTCAGGACCTGCATGCTCAGTGTAAATCTATCAGTCAAGATTGCTGGGTCAGCCCAAACTGTTTTATATATCAGAAAACGTAATAATAAATTATAGGAAATGAAGAGGAAGGACAGAAGCGAGACGATGCCTAGTACACTCGCTACCTCATTCAACCCCTCACTGAATCCATGCAGACATCAGATTACCCCATCATTTTACATCAGATTGGGTAATCTGATGTCAACAGATTCCTGACAACAAGGCAACCAGGTTAATAATAGTAGTAGTAGCAGTAGTAGTGGCAGTAGTAGTAGTGGTGGTATTGGTGTTGGTAGAAATAGGTGGTTGTTATAGTCACAGCAGAACTTGGTACCAATGGTAGAACCACTGGTACACACAGCTTTATGAGTGACAGTGGAGTAACTGCAGTAGTCAAAATAGTAGTGGTAGTTCTAGACCACGTCTGCCATCCACTTCCATCTCTACTCTAAATTCCATGGCATTTTCTCACTATTCCAACTACACCAACATTCCAGCTACCACTATTCCAACTACCAACATTCCAACTACCAACATTCCACCTACCACCATTCCAGCTACCACTATTCTAACTACCAACATTCCAACTGCCACCATTCCAACTACCACCATTCCAGCTACCACCATTCCAACTACCACCATTCCAGCTACCACCATTCCAGCTACCACCATTCCAGCTACCACCATTCCAGCTACCACCATTCCAGCTACCACCATTCCAGCTACCACCATTCCAACTACCACCATTCCAGCTACCACCATTCCAGCTACCACCATTCCAGCTACCACCATTCCAGCTACCACCATTCCAGCTACCACCATTCCAGCTACCACCATTCCAGCTACCACCATTCCAGCTACCACCATTCCAACTACCACCACTTCCCCGTCGGCTCACCCTGGGGTCACGTAGCATTATAATCAGCACATTCTTGTTATCCCATTAATTTAATCTACCTATTAATGGCCCCATTTTATATACGTATCAGTGAAGTATCACAGTAAATCTTATCATGAAGAGAGAGAGAGAGAGAGAGAGAGAGAGAGAGAGAGAGAGAGAGAGACAGACAGACAGAGACAGAGACAGAGAGAGACACAGAGAGAGAGATGAAACGTTCTCGTCTTGTGTTCACTTCTGATTTATTATTTTTATTATTATTATTATTATTATTATTATTATTAGTAGTAGTAGTAGTAGTAGTAGTAGTAGTAGTAGTAGTAGTAGTAGCAGTAGTAGTAGTTATTCATATTCTAATTATTATTATTTAGAAAATAGGTACATCCATCCATGGTTAAGAAAATAGGTACTGTCTTTTATGATTTAGAAAATAGGTACAGTCTTCTATGACTTAGAAAACATGTGCAGCCTTCTTGACTTAGAAAATAGGCTTATTCTTCTCTAATTTGAAAATAGGCACAATTTACTATGATTTAGAAAATAGGTACAATATACTATAATTAAGAAAATATGTAAAATCTTCTATAATTTAGAAAATAGGTACAATCAACTATGATTTAGAAAATAGGTAAAATCTATTCTGATATAGAAAATAGGCACAATCTACTTTGATTTAGAAAAACAGGTACAATCTACTATGATTTAGAAAATAGGCACGATCTACTATGATTTAGAAAATAGGCACAATCTACTATGATATAGAAAATAGGCACAATCTGCTATGGTGTAGAAAATAGGCACAATCTGCTATGGTGTAGAAAATAGGCACAATCTTCTATAATTTAGAAAATAAGTATACTGTTTCTTTTTTTTACTTATAAAGCAGGTGTTGTCGACGTGACCTAACTAATGTTACTTCCCCGTCCAGGTTGACGCTGCTACTTTCGTGCGCCATGAACTTCCAGTCTTATCCACACGACACCCAGCAGTGTGCCATGAAGATTGAGAGTCGTAAGTTGAGAGTTGAATGCATTAACCCGTCAAAGAGCAACTTTGCAAACCCAGTTAAGCTTCGTCTCAACTTCGGGTGTAAATTGAGAGACAGTTCTGGCTTCTTAGAGACAAGTTTTGGGAGTTCTGATTATTGAGGTTTTTTGTATTTTTCCTGGGGGGGGGGATTTTGATTTGCTTTTAATATTGGTGTTGTTTTTGTTACTGTATTTGTTTAGTATGTTCATGTTCAATTATATGGAGCAGATATTTAGATGGTGTATATTACTGCATTTGCATTGTTTTTATGAAGATTCGTGGATACACACATACACACACACACACACACACACACACACACACACACACAACACACACACACACACACACACACACACACACACACACACACACACACACACACATAAGCCCCCGGTGGCCTAGTGGGTAAAGCTCTTGCTTCACGCACGGAGGGGCCGGGTTCAATTCCCGGTGGGGCAGAAACATTTCGAAGTGTTTCCTTACACACACACACATACATACAACAGGCCTAGTGTCTAATTGACATGTGCCTAGGACAAAATGGTAACTAACATGATGGCATGGTGGCTAGCGCTCTCGCTTCACGCACGGAGGGCCCGGGTTCAATTCCCGGCGGGGCCGAAACATTTCGAAGTGTTTCCTTACACACACACACACACACATACATACCACAGGCCTAGTGTCTAATCGACATGTGCCTAGGACAAAATGGTAACTAACTAACACACACACATACAACAGGCCTAGTGTCTAATCGACATGTGCCTAGGACAAAATGGTAACTAACACTAAATCCTAGTCATGAGAGTAAGAAAGATACCTTTATCTCACTTTAACCTCCTCCACCTACTAATCCCTCCCTTCTCCCCCTACCCTTTCCGTCCACTTCCTCCTTCCCTCCTCCTCCCTCCCACTCTTCCTCCCACAGTCTCCCACACTACTGACGACTTAATATTCGTGTGGGACCCGCTGGTTCCTCTGGAGGTTGATGAGAGAATTGAACTACCACAGCTCGACCTCGTGTCCAACGAGACTGGTGACTGTACCCAGGTCTACTCTACAGGTGAGATCACATACACCATAATATATATATATATATATATATATATATATATATATATATATATATATATATATATATATACCATACATACAAAATCCTTCATGGCAACACAAAAACCTTATTTTTGGATCTTAAGTTTCACATTTCTCTTCTCCAGATAGGAAAATTTTCTCTTTTTTCTTCAAGAAAATATTCATATGTGTGCATTTGTATTCCAAATTTTTTTTCTCTCAAGGTATCGTCTAGGGTCTTCAAAATTTGGTACAATTTAGGTGTAATATTTTAGCAGGGAGCAGCAGGTGTGAGTGGCTCTCAGAGGCAAAGTTTCAACTATATTGGCATTTTGGGGAGGAAAAAAATTATGATATGTCTGGCAGAACTTTGTCATAAGGTGGAGGAGATTGGTCGTGTGTGTGTGTGTGTAGAAGGAAATACTCTTATATTTGCCTATTCTCTCTCTCTCTCTCTCTCTCTCTCATATATATATATATATATATATATATATATATATATATATATATATATATATATATATATATATATATATATATATATATATATATGTCATGTCTGAGGTCATGTGTGGTGTGAATATAATGCAGAGAATTCGGAGTTTGGAAATTAGGAGGAGGTGCGGGATTACCAAAACGATTGTCCAGAGAGCTGAGGAGGGGTTGTTGAGGTGGTTTGGACATGTAGAGAGAATGGAACGAGACAGAGTGACTTCGAGAGTGTATAAATCTGTAGTGGAGGGAAGGAGGGGTAGGGGTCGGCCTAGGAAAGGTTGGAGGGAGGGGTAAAGGAAGTTTTGTGTGCGAGGGCTTGGACTTCCAGCAAGCATGTGTGAGCGTATTTGATAGGAGTGAATGGAGGCATATGGTTTTTAATACTTGACGTGCTGTTGGAGTGTGAGCAAAGTAACATTTATGAAGGGATTCAGGGAAACCGGCAGGCCGGACTTGAGTTCTGGAGATGGGAAGTACAGTGCCGGCACTCTGAAGGAGGGGTGTTAATGTTGCAGTTTTATAACTGTAGTGTAAAGCACCCTTCTGGCAAGACAGTGATGGAGTGAATGATGATGAAAGTTTTTCTTTTTCGGGCCACCCTGCCCTGGTGGGAATCGGCTGATGTGTTAATAAAAAAATAATAATATATATATATATATATATATATATATATATATATATACATCTTTTCCTGAGCACCTTTGCCTGTCATCAGGTAACTTCACCTGCCTTGAGGTGGTGTTCACCTTCAAACGTCGTCTGGGTTACTACCTCTTCCACACCTACATCCCCACCTGCCTGATCGTCATTATGTCGTGGATCAGTTTCTGGATCAAACCTGAGGCGGTGCCAGCTAGGGTGACACTGGGTGTCACCTCACTCTTGACACTCTCAACGCAACATGCCAACTCCCAGAAGTCGCTTCCTCCCGTCTCCTATATTAAGGTGAGGCTCCTGGCAAGGTGAGGCTCCTGGCAAGGTGAGGCTCCTGGCAAGGTGGGGCTCCTGGCAAGGTGAGGCTCCTGGCAAGGTGAGGCTCCTGGCAAGGTGAGGCTCGCAGGTGAGGCCCTGCAAGGTGAGGCTCCTGGCAAGGTGAGGCTCCTGGCAAGGTGAGGCTCCTGGCAAGGTGAGGCTCCTGGCAAGGTGAGGCTCCTGGCAAGGTGAGGCTCCTGGCAAGGTGAGGCTCCTGGCAAGGTGAGGCTCCTGGCAAGGTGAGGCTCCTGGCAAGGTTTGGCGTCCCTTCCTCAAGACTGTGTCTAGGTGAGTCTTATATCCTTATCTCACAGGATATACATTGTATATCTCAATATATACATTGATAGGTATGTATTTCTTGGTGTATATACACTGGGGGTTTAATTTAATCACTGGTTTACGTATTTAGGTAAGAATATAGGATATGTTGAAAAAAGTATAAAATACTGACAAGTTAATGATTAAGACACATGTGCAACAGTTGGGTATTTTTATTGATGAAACGTTTCGCCCACACGGTAGGCTTCTTCAGTCATATTCAGAGGCAGCAGGTGTAGTAATGAAATAAAGATGATGCAATCCGTCTGCCAACCTTGGAGAAATAGTATTTGAGGTGGTGAGTCCCTCAGCCTGGAGAAGAGTTCAGCTTCATGGTGTGGAACGATATGAAGGTGAAGCCTGAGAATGGAGTCTTAAATACTGTCGAAGGTGAGGTGGAAGATCTCGAAGACGTTGTAGGGGACGGGATTCACTAGTGGAAATAGGAATCCAACAATAAACATACCCAGCTGTTGCACATGTCTTTATCATCGAGAACATAGGAATGGAGGAACACTGCAGCAGGTCTACTGGCCCCTGCAAGGCAGGTCCTTATCAAAACCACCAACATATTTGTCCCACCTGTACCCAAAACTACCAAAGGATTTTCTTCAGTACCTTGGATACTATTTAAACCCAGTCCTTTCCACTCACTACATTGGACTGCTGGTGATCAGGTGACTTGCAACCTTAATGACTAAATGACTATTTGAGTAGGCGATAGTCGTCAAGCCTAATTAACCAACCATGTCTCGAGTAGAGGATGTAGTCAACAAATGTTAAGGTGCACTGATCCTGGCACCTAAATTAACCGACTGTTGAAGGTGGCACCCTGGGGTGCCATTCTGAAGGAGGTAGGTCACAATATGTGTGTGTGTGTGTATGTGTGTGTGTGTGTGTGTGTGTGTGAGTGAGTGTTTTAAACTTGTTTACTTTCAAATCTTCAAACGCTGGTAAACAGCATCATTAGAAACCTATGCTGCACTCTGCACTATTCTTTTCAAAGTATGTGTTGAGGTAGAGGGAGCTGGGTTTATGGGATACAAGGGATACCATTCTCAGATCCATTATCATCATCTATCACCTCTTATCTCTTGACTCGACAGGCTATAGACATGTTCATGTCATCATGTACGGTGTTCGTGTTCATGTCCTTGATGGAGTACGCCATGGTTAACATCATCCTGGGAGACATGGTGGATCAGAAGCCCCAAGATGACACACTCATAAGACGCATCTCCCGCAAACTCACTCTCCGCAGACCAAGAGCTCAGAACAACCGCAGGCGGGTGAGTGCCGCGCCATTAGGATTGGTGGTTGTTATTGTTATTATTATTAGTAGTAGTAAAACTAGAAGTAGAAGTGGTAGTAGCAATAATAGTAGTAGTACTACTAGATATTGTAGTATTTGTAGTAGTAGTAGTAGTAGCAGTGTTAGTAGTAGTAGTAGTAGTAGTAATAGTTGTAGTAGTAGTAGTAGTAGTAGTAGTAATTATTGTTGTAGTAGAAGTAGTAGTATTTCCATGGGAAGCCCTGAATCTATAGGATCACATCTCTTGGGAAATGGGTGGCAGTAATCAGTTTTGAACCAGGGAAAGTTAAAGTGGCTCCAGGTCCTTGAAGCAAGAGTTCTTCACCAATCCAAGCTAACTTACCTTCTTCCCTTCCAGAACGCAGGAGACGTGACCCTACAGGAAGCTGAGAACGGAGGTTTCAGGGATCCTGAAGGAGAGCCCAGAATCATGCCTGCAGGCCCCTCCATACCACATGCCCACCACCAGCATCCTCATCATGTCGCAGGACCTGCATCTCCTCCGGCCATAGGCTTGGCCCCCGCCAAGTACGGTTCCACGCCCAACGTATCTCGCTCCATGGCCCTGGATATGAAGGAAGCCAGGGAAAAGGCCATCCTGGTAGACCGGTTCTCCAGGGTCGCTTTCCCGTTCAGCTTCACCATCCTCAACTTCCTCTACTGGGCTGTCTACTTCGAGTGGTAACTGTCTCGTACTCTGGGCGGCTTACTTCGAGGCTGCCTATTTCGTGGCTATCTTCTCCGTGGCTACCTTCTTCGAGGCTGCCTTCTTCGAGGCTACCTTCTTCGAGGCTGCCTACTTCGAGGCTGCCTACTTCGAGGCTGTGTACTTCGAGGCTACCTTCTTCGAGGCTGTCTACTTCGGGGCTACCTTCTTCAAGGCTCCTACTACGAGACTACCTTCTTCGATACTGCCTACTTCGAATGGTAACTTCCTCGTCCATTGAGCTGCCTACTTCTAAATTACTTACTTCGAAAGGTTTCTGCCTCGTCTTCCGGACTACCTACTTCAAGCGGCAACTGCCTCATCTTCTGGACTACCTACTAAAAAAGGTACCTGGCTAATACAATATCCGCATACCTTTCTGGAATTGAAAGCCTTGAGTCCACATTTTGGATCCATCTCTCCCTGTATGTCACGCACAGAAGCCAAATCTTTGCCATCAGCGCCCTGTCTCTCATCGTCTCCAGGACTCTGAATCTCTCCACTATCACCTCTCATCCCTACACTGACAAGCTGGCTTCTTGTTAGCATCCTGTGGCAGTCAGTGTCTTTTTAGCCTGTCTTGGGTATCTGTGGTCAGTATATTGAACTGAGGACTCAAGAAAACATGTCTTGGGAAAAAGAAAATCATGGCAGTGAAATCATTCCCTAAACGAGTCTTGAAAGAATCGGTGCCAAGTGCACATGCCCTAAACGTCCCTAAAGAAAGGCGCCTTCTTAAGGGATCTGTTCTGCGTTTCCCGAGTGCCCGCCATTCCCCAAAGGCTCTGTATGAACCCTTAATAAAGTAATAATAACAATACCAAATGAGTCTTGAAAAATAAATATTTCTAAGAGTGTGTTCCGCATCTTCTAAAACAATCCATACCAACTGCACATTGCCCACATGCGTCTTAAGTATTAATAAAGTTGACTTTGGAAGCCTTGTCCGGAGCTCGTTCTTAATAACAGATGCTGAGGAGTACTGTTGAACAGTGTCATGAAACTGACGTTATTTGTGAGTTAAAGTGAGTGATAATATTACTATAGGAAGAAAATGTTGTTGCTGCCACTGAGAGGAAGGCCCATGACAGTTCCGTACAG
The DNA here is from genome assembly GCA_009830355.1 of Cherax destructor. Taxonomy (NCBI): domain Eukaryota; kingdom Metazoa; phylum Arthropoda; class Malacostraca; order Decapoda; family Parastacidae; genus Cherax; species Cherax destructor. The sequence continues at coordinate 31,498 of WNWK01000672.1, forward strand.
CCTCAGTGACAGCCACAAAACTCACCCTCTCATATTTTATTGATTGTGTTTTTTAATTATATTATCTCTCTCTCTCTCTTTCTCTCTCTCTCTCTCTCTCTCTCTCTCTCTCTCTCTCTCTCTCTCTCTCTCTCTCTCTCTCTCTCTCTCTGTCTGTCTCTCTGTCTCTCTCTCTATCTATCTATCTATCTATCTATCTATCTATCTGTCTATATATATATATATATATATATATATATATATATATATATATATATATATATTATATATATATATATATATATATATATATATATATATATATATCGATCTATCTATCTGTCTATCTATCTATCTATATATCTATCTCTATCTCTTTATCTTCACACAATCGCAACTTTGCACGAGAAAAAACAAAGTTGAAGCAGCGAAAGTTCAACCTTAGACAATCTTGTCACGTTTCAACTCATTCTCACTACACAACATTCCCTCTCACGTGAATCTCACCATCAGTCTCTGAACGTTTTCCCGCAATTAGAAAAACTAAATCAGGCGAGAATGTGTTGCATATGTAAACAATAAAAGGAAACTTATCATAGGTAGACGCAATGAATTCCACCAGGAAAACCTTATTCTTTCTGTGAAACAATAGGAGAGGTGAATTAGCGTACGAACTACTGGAAATGAATGAGAATTAGTGAAAAGACGATAGACACAATGTGTCATAACAGCGGTGATGTCAGTGAGAAACATTTCAGTGAAAGTGAAGATGCTATGAGGAGAGATTGACCTTGGAAATAAATGGTAGAAAATACCGATACAATGGAAAGAGATTGACCTTACATGGTTCTGGAGGTCATTGCAGTCCTGGCCTTCCTGGGTTGACTGCCAGAACTTTCCTCACAGCAGCTCTCCCACACACGAGTGAGGAGAGCTGAGAGTGGGTGCGGCATCAACCTCTGAAACTGAGAGAACAGTGTACTCGACCCCCATAGCTGGGCTGAGGCTCAAACATAAGTGTTGATAAGTAAAGCTTTTACGGGTATCGAAGCCTCTGTCCCTCTAGAAAAGACAGAGACAGGCCGCAGAACACACCTCTCACTGGAACAATGCTTAACTCTGCATAGAGCTTTTAAATCATATAGAGCTTAAAATTAAGCCCGTGTTAGTCGCCCACTTCCACCTTTCATAAGTACACGTAAATAAAGTGTAATGAATACGTGTTAATGCTCAATAATAACCAACAGACTCCGTGTGGGTTAATATTGAGCATACATATACATATTAAACGCATCTTCTGTATGCCTAGATAAAGCTCTACGCAGGGCGAAATGTTCCCCCAATAGAAGCCTGATCTACAGTCTTATATCTCCGACCTCATATTTGTCGGCATTTTATGGAGTAACAAATCAATCTCGTATTGCACAAAGAAGCAAAAACTTTTTCAATTAATTTTCTTATACAATAACCTTCACTATGTAAACAAAATCACATGAAATGTAGAAAATTTTTGTCATATTTTATTTTAAGCTTCGTAGGTCAACAGTGAAAGATTCAATAATAACATCACCCAACATATATATATATATATATATATATATATATATATATATATATACATACAAGGCTTAAACCCATAGCAGTTTGACCACAGTGAGAATGATAATATCAAGGTCTTTGTGATTTATTTATCATATGATCAATGAATACAATCACATTCTCAGGGTTAAGAGCTCCAGTTAAGGAATACAATCACTCTGTCAAGGAGAACGAGCACTCTCTTAACAGGGAACATAGACTCTGTTAACGGGGACATACACTGTTAAGTCACACAGTCCCAAGGAACACAGTGACTGAGCCAGTAGCAAGAATCTGGGAAGATATTCCTCTCTCTCTCACTGTGGCCAAACTGTATATTAGTTCACCTGATGCTTCGTCTGCTGTCTTCAGCTGTGGCACAAAGAAGAAAACCCACACCGCGAGTCGTGTGGGACCTACATTCCTGACACATATGACAGGTTTATGTATGTCATGCATGACAGGTGTTCGTCATTCACCTGCCAGGAGCCAGCTGTGTCAATCATCCCCACCATCATTCGCCCTAATAGCCTCTCATTACCACATATTTGGCTCCTCATTACTAAATATCAATCATTATCATGCACAAATTGCTAGTAAAGTAAGTAGCAATGATTTACATCTTTTAGTCTCGGGACTTGTAAATAAGTCACTTTTCAAGTAAATCATAACTTTAAAACTTATTTTCGGTATAGCTATGAACTTTTTTGGCTGGAGGCTGTTGCAACAGACATGTGGCTGTTGCAAAGACAACTGTCTGTGAGAAAACGAAGCTGTGTATGTTGCAAATATAGCTGTAAACAGTTTTGTGTGAGTAAATAATTGGAATAAACAGGTGAATCTGGTAAATCAAAGTGTTGTAAACAGTAGTAAACAGTTGTGTTGGTAAACAGGAAGTGTGTGGCTGCTGCAGACAGCGGGTGGTTGTTGCAACAAGGGCTGTTTGTTATGTGTTTATACCAGTTTGCGAAACGTCAAGTTTGGCAGTTTGAGAGAATGTTTACACACTGTAACATAGTGACTGCTGACATCCACACACAGTAACACAGCTATGACTACTGACAGCCACACTGTGTAACACAGCTATGACTGCTGACATTCACACTGTAACACAGCTATGACTGCTGACATCCACACTGTGTAACACAGCTATGACTGCTGACATCCACACTGTAACACAGCTATGACTGCTGACATCCACACTGTGTAACACAGCTATGACTACTGACAGCCACACTGTGTAACACAGCTATGACTGCTGACATCCACACTGTGTAACACAGCTATGACTGCTGACATCCACACTGTAACACAGCTATGACTGCTGACATCCACACTGTGTAACACAGCTATGACTGCTGACATCCACACACTAACACAGCTATGACTGCTGACATCCACACTGTGTAACTAACACAGCTATGACTGCTGACATCCACACTGTAACACAGCTATGACTGCTGACATCCACACTGTGTAACAGCCACAATTCCTGTCTTAGACAAATACTGTGCGAGGAGACGCTACAGGTTGCGAAACTATGTCTTCTAAAAGGACAACATTTCGCTCAGTGTAGAACTTTATCAGGTCTTGACAAAGCTCTACACAGAGTGAAAAATTTATTGGCTCAAAGCTTGTTCTGCACCCCGTGTGTGTCCTTCATTATTGACAGGTGTCTGCGTTGTATGTCTGCGTTGTGTGTCTGAATTGAACAACTGCGTTGTATGGCTGAGTTGTATGTCTGAATTGTATAACTGCGTTGTATTCTGCGTTTTATAACTGCGTTGTATGTCTGCGTTGTATAACTGCGTTGTATGGCTGCGTTGTGTGTCTGCGTTGTATAACTGCTTTGTATGGCTGCGTTATATGGCTGCGTTGTATGTCTGTGTTGTATGACTGCTATGGATGTGTTGTATGGCTGCATTGTATATCTGCGTTGTATGGTTGCGTTGTATGTCTGCGTGAGTGTATGCGTTGTATGTCTGCGAGTGTCTGTGTTGTATGTCTGCGGGTGTCTGTGTTTTATGTCTGCGGGTGTCTGTGTTTTATGTCTGCGTGTGTATATCTGCGGGTGTCTGTTTTATGTCTGCGGGTGTATGCCGGCGGATGTCTGTTTTACGTCTACGGGTGTATAGCTGTGTATGTCTGCGTTGTATGGCTGCGGGTGTATGTCTGCGCTAATGTCTGTGCTGTAAGTCTGCGGGTGTCTGCGTTGTATGTCTGCTGGTGTATGGTTGCAGAAGTCTGCTGGTGTATGTCTACAGATGTCTGCTGGTGTATGTCTGCAGATGTCTGCTGGTGTATGTCTGCAGATGTCTGCTGGTGTATGTCTGCAGATGTCTGCTAGTGTATGTCTGCAGATGTCTGCTTTTGTATGTCTGCAGATGTCTGCTGGTGTATGTCTGCAGATGTCTGCTGGTGTATGTCTGCAGATGTCTGCTGGTGTATGTCTGCAGATGTCTGCTGGTGTATGTCTGCAGATGTCTGCTGGTGTATGTCTGCAGATGTCTGCTGGTGTATGTCTGCAGATGTCTGCAGGTGTATGTCTGCAGATGTCTGCTGGTGTGTGTCTGCAGATGTCTGCTTCGCTGCTTCACTCACTCATCACAAGAAATAATTTACATTATAAAATCTCAAATTAATTAATAAAGACTGGCCAATCATCCGTTTTCTTTATTTTCCCTCACCAGCCATGCCCCTACTGGGCTATATTATTATTATTATTATTATTATTATTATTATTATTTACAAAAGTTTGCATACTGTTTTACTACTGTCTGGTCCTCATACAAAGAAGTCATTTCACCATCAACAACAACAGTAACAACAAAAGTGTTACCAAAACGAACACAGAAAAGAATTCTTGACCAATATTGAGAACTTTCACGTGACGTCACGGTCTATTGACCCGCCATATTGGACGTGTAACCACGTGCTGCTGGAATAATGGGGGAAGATGCCACAATGGCGCTGGGAATATGTAAGAGGAAGATTGAAAGAGAAGTGATTTTCCTGGACACGAAGAAATATTTCCTGTAACTCAGAGTGATCAGGAAGAGGAAGGCAGCCAGGAGCTGTGACTCGACCCATGCAATGACAAACAGGAGAGTACACACACACACACACACACACACTGTGAACTTTTGGAGGCAGGATCCACACATAACTTTAAAAAGAGGTACGATAAGGCTCTTGGAGCAAGGAGAGAGAGTGAACCCAGTAGCGACTAGCGAAGAGGAGGGGCCAGGAGCTGTAAATTGACCCTCTGCAACCACAAATAGGTGAATAAATAGGTGAGGACACACACACACGCGCGAGTGAGGTAGTTTAGGCAGGAACCATACATAGCTTTAAGACGAGGTATGATAAAGCTCATGGAATATGGAGAGAGAGGACCTAGTAGCGATCAGTGAAGAGGCGGAGCCAGGAGCTGAGTCTCGACCCCTGCAACCACAAATAGGTGAGTACAAATACGTGAGTACACACACACACTAACTCTAACCTCATAAATACAACTTGTAATATAAAGACATAAAATTAAATAACCAGACAGAATAAGACTCCCTATCCACTGTTATTAAAAACTTCCTAAGCAAGACTTACGACCAACAAGGTCTTGCAAACGTAATTACCATCCACTCAAAAAATACATATATACGAGGCTAGTATATGAAGGAGCGGGGCGCGGCGCCCCCCTGGGGGATGATATGTTTAAATATATTCACTTCATGAAGGCCTCCACAACACGAATTTTTGGACAAAAATGTTTATAATGATGTATGAGCCTCGTGGGAAGCGTGTGTCATTTGTTTGCGCGCCAAAGTTCCCGCCAGTTGTTGTGTTTATCTGAGTCACGATCTTGTAGCACTCAGAGTCACGGTCTTGTAGCACTCAGAGTCACGGTCTTGTAGCACTCAGAGCACGGTCTTGTAGCACTCAGAGGCAGTCTGTAGCACTCGTCGTCTTGTAGCACTCAGAGTCACGGTCTTGTAGCACTCAGAGTCACGGTCTTGTACCTCAGAGTCACGGTCTTGTAGCACTCAGAGGCACGGCTTAGCACTCAGAGTCACGGTCTTGTAGCACTCAGAGTCACGGTCTTGTAGCACTCAGAGTCACGGTCTTGTAGCACTCAGAGTCACGGTCTTGTAGCACTCAGAGTCACGGTCTTGTAGCACTCAGAGGCACGGTCTTGTAGCACTCAGAGGCACGGTCTTGTAGCACTCAGAGTCACGGTCTTGTAGCACTCAGAGGCACGGTCTTGTAGCACTCAGAGGCACGGTCTTGTAGCACTCAGAGGCACGGTCTTGTAGCACTCAGAGGCACGGTCTTGTAGCACTCAGAGGCACGGTCTTGTAGCACTCAGAGGAGGTCTGTAGCACTCAGGACGTCTTGTAGCACTCAGAGGCACGGTCTTGTAGCACTCAGAGGCACGGTCTTGTAGCACTCAGAGGCACGGTCTTTCTGATTGTTTACAAGACATAATTGTGTGTGAATGGTCGTACATATACTAGTATAATCATATTTTCATATTTATCCATTTTTATATCATTTTTTTGAAAGGTAATGTAATTGAACCATATAGTATTGAATTATATAAATTATAGCTTAGAGTGCATTCAGATGCACTCTGATGCTACAAGCTTAAGACTATATGAAGGTTGTAAGGGGTTATTATGTGGGCTGACAGCTGGTGTTGCCGCGCTATACCTCACCTCAACTGACCTTGATTTTCAGGTCAGTGTTTCTGGTGTGTACGTGAGGGAAAAGTAAACACATGTGCAACTTCTGGATATCTTTATCTGTAGACGTTTCGCCATCCGGTGGCTTTATCAATACAAATTTAAGGACATAATGGGAAGACAGTAGAACTATATTCTAAAGACGAGGTAATCAGTACCTCAGTCTTTTAGCTGGCGAAGAGCACCGTAGTAGTGAATACTCTGAAGCACAGGAAGGAAGATTGTCGCTTGTATACTGGTGTCAGGTGAGGGACGTGTAGCAGACGAAGACAGGCGGGATTTCCCAGTGGAAGTAGGTCATACCCGAGGGATGAGCCAGGAGTAATTAAGAAGGTAGTGGAGATGATCCCTGTGCCAAGCGGAGTGTGCTGAGAAAGTCTCAGAGAGATCTGACTACCACTCGCGCGTAGGTGGAAGAAATTACAGTTAAACGTGTGATTAAAACCATGAAAAAAACACAGGGAAATATATACGAACTCTGACTGGATCATTCTGCCGACCTCTGTTGTCTGAGACAAGTCATTCTCCAATTTAACTCCCAACTAGGGACATATATGTCATTACTCTCCTAGACTTTTTGATAAGACAGCAAGAATGAAGAGACGATCCAGCAGGCCTGTTGGCCCATGCTAGGTAAGTCTAACTCATTGGGACCCATCTGGGTGAATGCACTCTGATGAGTCCCAATGGGTGTGAATGCATTCTGATAGGTCCCAGTGGGTTTGAATGTACTCTAGTGGGTTTCAATTAGCTTGAGAGTAAGTGCGAATGACCTCTAAAGTGTCCCAGTGGTGTGAATGCACTCTGATGGGTCCCTGTGTGTGTGAATGCACTCTGATGTCTCACAGTGGGTGTGAATGCACTCTGTTGGGTTACAATGGGAGTGAGTGGGAGCCGAGTGAAGGTCTGCTCGTTGCTGGGCAACAGAGAGGACAAATGAGGTGCATAATTTGGCAGTTTGTGATCCCAAGAGTGAGCCATTGTTCCAACAGTGCCACGAGTACTGTTCCAGAGCAGAGCAACGATCTGTTTTATTTACCGGTCACTGACTGTGTTTGTTTTGCCTTTGCTGATGTTTTTTTGTTGCTGTTACCGTTGTTTTTGCTGTTGTTGCCGTTGGCGGCTCTGTTATTACTGTGATTGTTAAAGGTTTGTGGTCGTTGTTGTTTATCTTTTGTTGTTGTTGCTGTTATTTTTGCAGTGTTTTTGTTATGGAAATGTTATTGTTGTTATTGTTCACGTGTTGTTATTTTCTGTTTGTTGTGTTTGTGCTGTTATTTGTAATTTTACAGATGTTGTCTACTGTTTATACGCATGTATAAACAATATGTATGTATGTGTATATATTGCAAGCTTCTAAAGATGTGCTGATTGCAACACGAAAGGCCTAGAGATATCATTCAACTCCCCCTGTGGTTGCTTTGCATGCATATATATATATATATATATATATATATATATATATATATATATATATATATATATATATATATATATATATATATATATATATATATATATACCTCGTAGTGTAAATAGAGAGATACACTTCTCTGTGTATATTGCCTGGAACAAGAGACAATTCAATTACGAAGAAGTAACTTGAATTTCTGTAGAGACAAAGGAGGAGAATGAAGAATAATGAAGAGAAATGAGAGGTAATGTGGGGAAGGATAATGAGATTAGAAAGAGTGTAGAATAAGAGAATGGTTAGTGGAAGGGAATGTGAAGTGGTAGAGACGTGACTAGAGACCAGTCAAGCCACTACAGTCAAGCCTCCAGTCCACTACAGTCAAGCCTTCAGTCCTCTACAGTCAAGCCTCCAGTCCTCTACAGTCAGTCCAGTCAACTCAGTCAAGCCTCCAGTCCACTACAGTCAAGCCTCCAGTCCACTACAGTCAAGCTCCTTCCACTACAGTCAAGCCTCCAGTCCACTACAGTCAAGCTCCAGTCCACTACAGTCAAGCTCCACTCCACTACAGTCAAGCCTCCAGTCCACTACAGTCAAGCCTCCAGTCCACTACAGTCAAGCCTCCAGTCCACTACAGTCAAGCCTCCAGTCCACTACAGTCAAGCCTCCAGTCCACTACAGTCAAGCCTCCAGTCCACTACAGTCAAGCCTCCAGTCCACTACAGTCAAGCCTCCAGTCCACTACAGTCAAGCCTCCAGTCCACTACAGTCAAGCCTCCACTCCACTACAGTCAAG
>WNWK01000672.1:45000-75000 GCA_009830355.1 Cherax destructor
TCAAGGTCTATCTGTCGAACACTCCAGTGGAGTATCTGGGAGAGTTTACACTCTCCAGTTGGAGTTCTGGGAGAGTCTAGGACACTCTCCAGTTGGAGTTCTGGGAGAGTCTAGGACACTCTCCAGTTGGAGTTCTGGGAGAGTCTAGGACACTCTCCAGTTGCAAGGAAGAGTCTGTACACTCTCCAAGGTGTAGGGAAGAGTCTGTACACTCTCCAAGGTATAGGGAAGAGAGTCCGGTGAGCACTCTCCAATGGTGTAGGGAGAGTCGGAAGGACACACTACAATAGTGTATGTGGAGAGTCCGGTTAACGCTCTCCAGTGTGAGAGTATAGTTGACACCCTCTAGGAGAGTCTGGTGGACACTCTCTACTAGAGTCTGGTGGACACTGTCAGTCAAGCCGGCTCGGAAGTCAAACATCAGGTCTGATGACGTAACCCCTTGACTGCCGGCCGGTAAGGTAACTACCTAACAACCGTTGTTAGGTAGGGGGCCGTAACAACCTCACACAAACTAGTAGACCTCACACACACAAACTAGTGAACCTCATACACACACAAACTAGTGAACCTCACACACACAAATTAGTGAACCTCATACACAAACAAACTAGTGAACCTCACACAAACTAGTGGACCTCACACACACAAACTAATGAACCTCACACAAACTAGTGAACCTCACACAAACTAGTGGACCTCACACACACAAACTAGTGAACCTCATACACACACAAACTAGTGAACCTCATACACACAAACTAGTGAACCTCATACACACACAAACTAGTGAACCTCATACACAAACAAACTAGTGAACCTCATACACAAACTAGTGAACCTCATACACACACAAACTAGTGAACCTCATACACACACAAACTAGTGAACCTCACACAAACTAGTGAACCTCACACACACAAACTAGTGGACCTCATACACACACAAACTAGTGAACCTCACACACACAAACTAGTGAACCTCATACACACACAAACTAGTGAACCTCATACACACACAAACTAGTGAACCTCACACACACAAATTAGTGAACCTCATACACACACAAACTAGTGAACCTCATACACAAACAAACTAGTGAACCTCACACAAACTAGTGAACCTCACACAAACTAGTGAACCTCATACATACACAAACTAGTGAACCTCATACACACACAAACTAGTGAACCTCACACAAACTAGTGAACCTCACACACACAAACTAGTGGACCTCACACACACAAACTAGTGAACCTCACATACACAAACTAGTGAACCTCATACACATACAAACTAGTGAACCTCATACACACACAAACTAGTGAACCTCACACACACAAATTAGTGACCCTCATACACACACAAACTAGTGAACCTCATATACAAACAAACTAGTGAACCTCACACAAACTAGTGAACCTCATACACACACAAACTAGTGAACCTCATACACACACAAACTAGTGAACCTCACACACACAAACTAGTGGACCTCACACACACAAACTAGTGAACCTCATACACACACAAACTAGTGAACCTCATACACACACAAACTAGTGAACCTCACACAAACTAGTGGACCTCACACACACAAACTAGTGAACCTCACACAAACTAGTGAACCTCACACACACAAACTAGTGGACCTCACACACACAAACTAGTGAACCTCACACACACAAACTAGTGAACCTCATACACACACAAACTAGTGAACCTCATACACACACAAACTAGTGAACCTCACACACACAAACTAGTGAACCTCACACGCACAAACTAGTGAACCTCACACACACAAATTAGTGAACCTCACACACACAAACTAGTGAACCTCACACACACAAACTAGTGAACCTCACACACACAAATTAGTGAACCTCACACACAAATTAGTGAACCTCATACACCTCACATCAACGACTCCCACCTCACATAATACACGAAGTAATGGACTTACCCAAAGATGCTTAAATCCGTAAGGGTCATTTACCTGAGGGAATGGTAGATATTCAGGGCTGATCCAGGGAAGAGAGGATAGGTTCAATTCCTTGTATCAAGAACCTCTCACTGGCGTCAAGGAATCTCCCTTTAGTTACGTAATGGATCATCGTATTGGCTTGAAACTTTCTAAGCTGGCCTATCTGTGGAAGGTTCTAAGTAGGCTTCCAGCTGTCTAAGTGCCATTTTGAAGAATTAGACACGTGTGCAACATAGTATCTTTATTTGTAGACGTTTCGCCATCCAGTGGCTCTATTGGTAGCGCACTCGGCTCACACACAGATGCATGGTTCGATGCCCGGTATGGGTGGAAACATTAGGGCGTGTTTCCCTAAGACACCTGTCCATGTTCACCTAGCAGTATTATCTATAAGAAAATAATATCAACTTAAAATTCCAGCCTAATAAAATTATATTACACTAATAAAAATTATATTACACTAATAAAAAAATTATTACACTAATTAAAATATGAGTTGTCATTCTTCTTCAGAGACATAATTATTTCTTCATATTATAATTAAACACAAATCCTCAATAAACATCCATAAGACATATTCTCCATTAACATCAATGTAGTTAAGACACCACATCTCCCATTAGGATTAATGTGATCCCCATCTCAGTATTTAAAAGGTCAACCTCCCCTCCCTCCCTCATAGACCAGGAGCTGCAACTCAACACTGATAATGGCAGATCAGTTAGTCACACCCAACGATCAAGGATGAAGTAAAATATTAATTACATGAATATCCATTGTTTTTGTTCACTGGTCTGTGTGTGTGTGTGTGTGTGTACTCCCCTAATTGTGGTTGCAGGGGTCGATTCATAGCCCCTGGCCCTGTGTGTGTGTATATCATTTCCTTCATTATCATTATTATTACACAATTATTCTTCCATGTCTCTTTCTGTCACACACACACACAGAATGGATAAGGTGGACAGAGAAAGGATGTTCCAGAGATGGGACACAGAAACAAGGGGTCACAATTGGAAGTTGAAGACTCAGATGAGTCAAAGGGATGTTAGGAAGTATTTCTTCAGTCATAGAGTTGTCAGGAAGTGGAATAGTCTGGCAAGTGAAGTAGTGGAGGCAGGAACCATACATAGCTTTAAGACGAGGTATGATAAAGCTCATGGAGCAGGTAGAGAGAGGATCTAGTAGCGATCAGTGAAGAGGCGGGGCCAGGAGCTGAGTCTCGACCCCTGCAACCACAAATAGGTGAGTACAAATAGGTGCGTACACAGCCTACTTCAGAGGTTACTAAACTTACATTAACATAAAAGCAGCAACTGCAGACATGCTGTGTTGCACTCCCTCACACATAACTCACACCTCACACGTATTGCTGCTACAAGTGCATTAAGTCACGCTAAACACAGCACAAGTCAGATAAAAATTTGATTTACCATCTCCAAGAGGCTGCAGTCATGACATTATTTTTTTCCCATCACGAGAAAGAGCCTCTACATCCAAGGAACTATAGTCAAGCTCCCTTCCCTCGGATCGGACGCCGTTACCTCCAAACAATGTGTCAGCCATCATAAGAAAAAAGTGTGAAGATTGTCAGAGAAATGAGGACATGAATGCAATTGACTCGGCCCAGAAATCGAGTTCATCCCACGTTCATTTGCAATCCATAAGACATCCTCTGCAATGTGAACATGGCAAGTGGATTACTTCCAGTCAGTCATATGTTGAATGCAATAGTCTGAAATCAGCTGTCATGAAAGATGAAGCACATTACGTTGCTCAATAGGCTTCACAATTTAAAAAAAAAAATCCTAGTCCTCCAGGATAACCCCAGAAAGCTAATGTTGATGTTTTCCAATATAGAACTATGGTCTTCCCCAGGATGCCACCTAATTACTGGTAGTGAGCAGTGGTAGTAGTAGTAGTAATAATAATAATTTCTACAAATACATGTACAAGGTATACAGACCATAGCTGACATCAATGACATACTATATAGAAAGCCCCTTGTTATGCAGAGCATTTCGGGCAAATTAGGTCAATTTGGTACCCAGGATGCAACCCATGCTACTCAACTAACACCCAGGTACCTATTTTACTGCTAGGTGAACACGGACAGCAGGTGTTTTATAGAAATACGTCCTAATGTTTCCTCCTGTACCGGGATCAAGAGAAGGACCTCAGTGTGTGTGAACTGAGTGCGCTACCACTCGAGGTACGAGCTGAGGGACTTGCTTATGCATATCGCCTACTCACCCTCCCCCAGACCAGTATTGAACCCAGGTCCCTCATTTGTGAGCTGAACGTGCTAGGATGTCACCCTACATATAAACATCAGTGGTGGCACGATACATGATGTCAGGTTAGGTTAGGTTAGGTTAGGTCCACCACTGAACCAAAATAAATAATTCTCGCCCTTTACCCTTGGAAAATTTAGGAAATTTGAAAGGGAAAGATGAATAAATGTGAAAGAAAAGCGAGATAAATTTTCGAAGGAACTAATCTCTGAAGATGTGTACTCACCTATATGTAGTTGCAGGGGTTAAGTCACAGCTCCTGGCCCCGCCTCTTCGTATGTATGTAAATACGCGTGTATGCATGTATTTGAATTCCAACATGCTGTTACCCTGACCTCTGTGTGTGAATTCTCCTTTCCCCACGACACTTAAAAATGATCCTTCACTCTCACTGCATCAAAATCCTCCAGTCTGTGCATCCCAATTCATCTCTTAAAAAGGCGACAGACACCCTGCGGCTCCCACATACATTTTACCACCATTCCCCAGAGAGTATCGAGATAGGAGAATCGAATGCATTGTCGAATCCCATCACCGCCCAGGGAGGAAGAGGAGAGAGGGAGGAAAGTGGAATCAGATCACATGTTAAGAGAAGAGGATCCAATATTTCAAGCTGTCTCGATGCGTCCTGAGGACACTAATGTCTCCCCAGAGGTCCTCTCCATGGCCTCTATTTTTTTTTTAAAGCTACGGAATAAATGGCAAATTTTCGAGGATTCCATGATGCCTGATGCATAGTTAGGTTAAATTAACCTAGGCTAAATTAAGTTAGGTTAAATTAACCTAGTCTAAATTAGTTTAGGTTAAATTAAGTTAGGTTAGGTTAGGCTAAACCAAGTTAGGTTATGTTAGGTTAAATTTGGTAGGTTACACAGACGCTGTATTTGAGTTTTCTTAACTAACTACAACATAGAAAATATCATCTCCTTCCATACATAACATGTCATAACGTAGTAGTAGTAGTTGTAGAAGTAGTAGTAGTAGTTGTAGAAGTAGTAGTAGTAGTAGTAGTTGTAGTAGTAGTAGTAGTAGTTGTAGAAGTAGTAGTAGTAGTAGCATGGCTGTAGCTGTGGTTGTGGAAATGGTTGTGGTTGTAGCTGTGGTTGTGGAAATGGTTGTGGTTGTAGCTGTGGTTGTGGCTGTAGTTGTGGTTGTGGAAATGGTTGTGGCTGTAGCTGTGGTTGTGGAGATGGTTGTGGCTGTAGCTGTGGTTGTAGAGATGGTTGTGGCTGTAGCTGTGGTTGTGGGGATGACTACAAAGTGAGGTTGTGTATGCTGACACGAACATGATCACTGAATGAGCTGTGTCACTGAGTGAGCTAAGTCATGAGTGAGCTAAGTCATGAGTGAGCTAAGTCATGAGTGAGCTAAGTCATGAGTGAGCTAAGTCCTGAGTGAGCTGAGTGCTTATTAAGAACGGGTGAAGATAGCCTCGTCAGCTAGGCTACCTGTGGACAAATTTGTATCAGTAACGGAGGTTTTTACTAGCTAAGAGGGATGGGAGGGAGTGGATGGGATGGGAGGGGGGGGTGAGTGGGAGGACAAGGATGTTTGAGGGAGAGGCAGGTGGAAAGGAGAGGGCGAGAAGGGTCATTTACCACATCTATCGACATCACCTCACCACATCTATCTATCATCATCAATTCACTATAGCTGTCTATCGACATCACCTCGCCACAACTGTCTATCGACAAAACCTCACCACATCTATCGACATCACTTCACCATAACTATCTATCGACATCATCTCACCACATCTATCGACATCATCTCACCGCATCTATCGACATCACCTCACTATAATTATCTATCGACATCACCTCACCACATCTATCGACATCACCTCACCACATCTATCGACATCACCTCACCACAGGTATGACTAGTGTCATAGTAGCCTCGTAAACAAGGCAACATTAAAACATACTATGACTGCCTTACTGAGATATATTACACGTTTTCTCATCTTCCCCTGTGATTACCTTCCCTAATATATCTTCCCAGATTTAATTGCCTTCATAATTCATGTTCTTTAATAAAAAACTTATTTTCTTTGAATTTATGTTAACAATGAGACACTTGCTGTATTCAAAAGTTGCTAACGCAATGCATAGCAATTATGGTATTAATTTCTTGTGTTATCGTGAAGGCTTCAAGACTAGGCTTTGAGAAACAGAGAGAAATATGGCTTGTTTGGCTCGACAATCCATTTCTTAGGTTATTTTAAAGTACTTGAGCGCTGAACCCGCATGAGTCTGCACTGTGCTGGGTCTAGACTGGCACCTCTTCACGCCTAGGTGCCACCTGTATGGTAGTCTTGGTCTCCTAGAGCAGTAAACATAATCTAGCCTAACCCAGAATAAACCTAAGCTAACCCTAACTTAACCTAGAATAAACCTAACCTAACCCTAATGTAATCTAACCTAACCTAGCCTATCCTAACCTAACCTAACCCTAACCTTAACCTAACCTAACCCACCCAACTGGAACCTAACCCTAGCCTAGCCTATTTAGCGTAAATGGAGAAATTTGCTGAAAAAACAGTTTGTAAGAAATCAACTTAGGATTTAGGACACTACTTCGACACTCCCCGTTTTGGCACCCATCCTCTAGCTGGCACCAGCGAGGCTGTATCCATTAGTGCCAAGATCAATTCGTCACTCCCGTTGCTTCCATTACCCCGTTAATGGCGGTAGTGTCATTCCCTCACATCACCCTAAAGCCATTTCAAGTGCTTTACCAACACGTTAAGATGGCTTTAAAATCTTGAAAATTATCCAGTCATAGGGAATCTGAATAATTTTCTGTAGGGTGTGCCTGATCAGCCAGGCTATGATGGCTGTGTATTTTCAGGCTGCAGGTTAAATTATAGTTGTGTGGCAAGGGATAATCTTCTGGGTCACAGCTTGCCCATTGTCCTACATGTCAATGTTTTTTGTTTGTGCACTCTGAGTACATTTTAACCACACTGAATATTAATTGGATTGTTTTTTTCTGATCTCTCTATAATGATTTAGACAAATAGTGATAATTATTTTAACTACGCTTCACCACACAAGTGGGTTTTAATGTTATTTTCATCTCTTAATCACATTTCTCAAAGGAATAATTTATGAATGCCTCATCAGATCGTCTTCAAACCTTCAACACCCATAACTTGGTAATGCAACTTCTGAGCGACTTCAGAATGTCTCTTCTGAGTGGTTTTAAAATTTCAATCAGTTGTGCATGGGCGCCAGTGGCATTTTTGGTGAGGAAATTTGGATAGCAGTTCCATTGTGATAGGATATATATGCCGCACTCTGTACTATTCCTTTTAAGAGACATAAATTAGAGAGGCTGGGCTTATGGGATACTAGGTTAGGTAAGGTTAGGTAAGGTAAGGTAAGGTAAGGTTAGGTTAGGTAAGGTAAGGTTAGGTTAGGTTAGGTTAGGTTAGGTAAGGTAAGGTAAGGTTAGGTTAGGTTAGGTTAGGTAAGGTTAGGTTAGGTAAGGTTAGGTTAGGTAAGGTAAGGTTAGGTTAGGTTAGGTTAGGTTAGGTTAGGTTAGGTAAGGTTAGGTTAGGTAAGGTTAGGTTAGGTAAGGTAAGGTTAGATTAGGTTTGTCAGGAAACAGAACAAGTGTTTCCTGACGAGGGTCTTAGTCATGTGATGCCCAACAGCTGGAGCTTTTGGTCACCTGACCGAGGCCTTCCACTGGCTTACCCCTCCACCCCCTTTAAAAATTATGGTTATCATTATTGATAAGCTACTTACGTGATACTAGGATATCGTTCTTAGTTTGCTGCGTATTCCAGCAACAGCCTGATTGATCAGGTCCTGATCCACCACTAGGCCTGGTCTCAGTCCGGGCCGCGGGGGCGTTGACCCCCGAAACACCCTCCAGGTAGGTAAGCTATAAAATTCAATATCAGCGTCAGAGAGGTGGTGAGGTGTTCATGAATAACATGGCAGTGAAAAATTGCGGCCCCTACATGCAGTTATTAAAATGGAAAAGCCAGTATTTGTTCATTTATCCAAATGTCCCGCTTAATGGCCACATCAGCAGATTTATTGTCACTTGTGGCCAGTGGCGGACCTACATTTTTGGGGCCCTGAAGCTTGAACTGTTATGGGGCCCCTTCTCATACAGTAGACCAAAATTTTTTAAACAATGTGGACTAAAGGGGCTTCTGGGGCCCCTCAGGGGCCCCAATGACATTGGTCATTGGTTTCATTGCTCCGCCCTTGACTGTGACTTCTGCAATGTCTAAAATTAAATGTCCATCTGTTAGGAGACATAGTATTGACGTTGTATTCATATATAATGGCTAAACCCGTAAGGGTCATGCAGCACTTAGGGAATAATAGTCATAAATGCATTTATATGAGAACTATTGACGACCAGTCACTCAATGTGTTGGCTTGGTGAAGCCTATGTCGTTGTTGCCTTTATGAAGCCTATGTTGTTGCCTTGGTGAAGCCTATGTTGTTGCCTTGGTGAAGCCTACGTTGTTGCCTTTGTGAAGCCTATGTTGTTGCCTTGGTGAAACCTATGTTGTTGCCTTGGTGAAGCCTATGTTGTTGCCTTGGTGAAGCCTATGTTGTTGCCTTGGTGAAGCCTATGTTGTTGTTGCCTTGGTGAAGCCTATGTTGTTGTTGCCTCGGTGAAGCCTATGTTGTTGTTGCCTTGGTGAAGCCTATGTTGTTGCCTTGGTGAAGCCTATGTTGTTGTTGCCTTGGTGAAGCCTATGTTGTTGTTGCCTTGGTGAAGCCTATGTTGTTGTTGCCTTGGTGAAGCCTATGTTGTTGTTGCCTTGGTGAAGCCTATGTTGTTGTTGGCTTGGTGAAGCCTATGTTGTTGTTGCCTTGGTGAAGCCTATGTTGTTGTTGCCTTGGTGAAGCCTATGTTGTTGTTGCCTTGGTGAAGCCTATGTTGTTGTTGCCTTGGTGAAGCCTATGTTGTTGTTGGCTTGGTGAAGCCTATGTTGTTGTTGGCTTGGTGAAGCCTATGTTGTTGTTGGCTTGGTGAAGCCTATGTTGTTGTTGGCTTGGTGAAGCCTATGTTGTTGTTGGCTTGGTGAAGCCTATGTTGTTGTTGGCTTGGTGAAGCCTATGTTGTTGTTGGCTTGGTGAAGCCTATGTTGTTGTTGGCTTGGTGAAGCCTATGTTGTTGTTGGCTTGGTGAATCCTATGTTGTTGTTGGCTTGGTGAAGCCTATGTTGTTGTTGGCTTGGTGAAGCCTATGTTGTTGTTGGCTTGGTGAATCCTATGGTGTTGGTGGCTTGGTAAAGCCTATGTTGGCTTGGTGAAGCCTATATTGTTGGCTTGGTGAAGCCTATGTTGTTGACTTGGTGAAGCCTATGTTGTTGACTTGGTGAAGCCTATGTTGTTGACTTGGTGAAGCCTATGTTGTTGACTTGGTGAAGCCTATGTTGTTGTTGGCTTGGTGAAGCCTATGTTGTTGTTGCCTTGGTGAAGCCTATGTTGTTGGTGGCTTGGTGAAGCCTATGTTGTTGTTGGCTTGGTGAAGCCTATGTTGTTATTGGCTTGGTGAAGCCTATGTTGCTGGCTTGGTGAAGCCTATATTGTTGGCTTGGTGAAGCCTATGTTGTTGGCTTGGTAAAGACTATATTGTGGGCTTGGTGAAGCCTATATTGTGGGCTTGGTGAAGCCTATATTGTGGGCTTGGTTAAGCCTATATTGTGGGCTTGGTGAAGCCTATATTGTTGGCTTGATATAGCCTATATTGGTGGATTGGTGAAGCCTATAGTGTGGGCTTGGTGAAGCCTATGTTGTTGGCTTGGTGAAGCCTATGTTTTTGGCTTGGTGAAGCCTATATTGTGGGCTTGGTGAAGCCTATGTTGTTGGCTTGGTGAAGCCTATGTTGTTGGCTTGGTGAAGCCTATGTTGTTGGCTTGGTGAAGCCTATGTTGTTGGCTTGGTGAAGCCTATATTGTGGGCTTGGTGAAGCCTATATTGTGGGCTTGGTTAAGCCTATATTGTGGGCTTGGTGAAGCCTATATTGTTGGCTTGATATAGCCTATATTGGTGGATTGGTGAAGCCTATAGTGTGGGCTTGGTGAAGCCTCCACAGTAGGCTTGATGGATAATCCACAGTGGGCTTGATGAAGCCTACACAGTGGGCTTGATGGATCCTACACAGTGGGCTTGATTCCTTTGATCAAGAGCCCTTCACAACATCATGCTATTATCTCTGTAGAGGAATGCTAAATAAAGCTGTTCAGCTGTAAATAAAAAAAATAAGAGTAATTTATTGAAAATAAAATATATTAGATTATAATAATTATATTATTTGTTACTAATTAACTAAATAACTTAATAGATATGTATTTAGGTTGTTTTTTTGTATTTTGACTAAAACTAAAAGAATAGCTTCTTTTTGGTTCATATTTTGTCATTTAGTAAGAAAGCGTCTCAATACTGTGGTGCCGCTACCAATGAAAACTCCATTAGATTTCTTGGCGGGAAGATCCAGCCAATTAAAACCCGAGTTTAATTTTTGACTAGATAAATAGAAGAACAAGAGCCAGCAGCCAATCATCATTAGTGATGCCACAAAAAATGAACCAATCATGAGAGTCCACATCACAGCCTGGAGGTGCTGGCTGGCGCGCGCGCCTTCTTCGCCTCAGTCGCTTCCAGAAGAAAATTGCGTAAGGGTGCGCGCTCCTGGGTTAGTAATTTTTCCAAATTTCTTGGAAGTAACTTATCATTAACACTTAAAAAATGTTCTTACAATGTAACTTGTACACTGTGTTATTCTCTGATGCTGTATATCTCAAAAATATGTAGGTAATTTAAGGGAAATTTATATTTTGATTTTTTTCTATTTCCAGAAACAGGATTTACCCCCAGACCAGATGTTAGTTTCTTGGTCCCAGACCAGATATCAACAGCATTAACTTCAGAGGTGAGTATTAACATATGATGTTACAGATGACAAAGTATTTTAAAATTTAAAAATGTTTTCATTCACCCCCTTTAAGGGGACCTCGGTGACTGAGGATCTTGATCCAAGCAGTTGGAGCTGCCATGCCCATTGACGCTTAGTATTTCCCTATTACCTAGGCACTATCGCATACAGGTTTAGCGCTTCATTAATGTATATGCAAATCCCTTTAAGGGGAGGGGTCTTAAAGTTATTTACGGTCTAGATCCAAGGTATTGGAGCTACCCAGGCTCTTCCTGGTTTAGCACTCATTATGGTGACCAATACCATTAACACCATTATTGGAGGGGATGATGTACATAAGGGCCATTTCCCCCAACGAATTTAAATAACCCCTCCCTTGGATCAAACCTGATTACGTCCTATTGGACGTATGGTCCCTACTGGTTTGCCGCCTAATTGCAATACGGGTATCTGGCAACCCGCATCCACAATGTTGAAAAAAAATGAAAATTTATTGGAATTTTCAGACTAGGTTTTGATTAATGTAATTAATGTATAATAAATAATGTGTTGGTTTTGGTTAATATAGTACTGTGAACTAGCTTATATATACCTACTGCGCTGGATGACCCTTGTAGGTTTAGCGCATCTTTTCATTATACCTAGCAGTGTGTGTATTGATCTATTTTATGTATTTAAAAAAAATTATGTACTGAAATTAATTTTAGTTATTGAATTATTCTTAACTCGTGTAGTGAACATCTTACATGCGGCCTTGATGACCCTCGTGTAGTTGATAGGCTTTAAACCCCATTACCCCTCGGGAGGTGCCTTTGATGACGAGTGGCTCTTGATCCAAGGAACTGGACTTCACCTCTATGGATCGAGCCTGCACCACTCCATGTACTGAAAGACCCTTATGGTCTAGTTTCAAGAAATATTAAAGTTAACTAAACTTTTGGGTTGCTATGGTTACCCAACCATGGTGGGTGGTTCCTTGATGTTGGTGAAGGTGTCTTGATGTAGAGAAATAGCCACCTTCCACTTTGAATCAAACATGACTTCCCATCCCCCAGGTGCTATATAACCTGAGTTTAGGGCTTCCCCCATTACTAATTCTAGTGATAAGTGTACACTTAAGATGGGGGTGATGCTGGTGAAGGGGCTCTTGACCCAAGGAATTGGTGTCAACCCTTTGCCTTGAATCAGACCTGATTGCCTCTCATTCCAGTTATATAGCTCCTGGTTTATTGCGGCCAACAGTAACAGCCTGGTTGATCAGGCCCTGATCCACCATGAGGCCTGGTCACAGACCGGGCCGCAGGGGCGTTGACCCCCGGAACCCTCTCCAGGTATTCCCTATAATAATAATAATGAAATTATAGGCGGAACTTGAGGCGTGTTATTAAAACTTGAAAACCTTAACGATTTATGTGGTTTAGCGCTTTTGATTATAATTAACGATTTATGCTTTATTTCCCCTACGATGTGTTTAATGAATTAATCTGTTTGAAGCTTTAAGTGAATCAACCGACAATGGGTTTAGCGCTCCCCCATTATTGAAATAATTATAAAAATATTTAAGTTGAACCATCCTTCAAGGGAAAGGGGGAGGTCATTGGCGTAAACCACCCGTCAAGGGGGTCTCGGCGTAAACCACCCGTCAAGGAAGGCTCATTGGTATAAACCACCCGTCAAGGGGGGTCATTGGCGTAAACCACCCGTCAAGGGAGTCATTGGCGTAAACCACCCGTCAAGGGGGTCATTGGCGTAAACCACCCGTCAATGGGGGTCATTGGCGTAAATCACCCGTCAACGGGGAGTCATTGGCATAAACCACCCGTCAAGGGAGGTCTGGCGTAAATCACCCGCCATGGGGGGTCATTGCCGTAAACCACCCGTCAACGGGGGTCATTGCCGTAAACCACCCGTCAACGGGGGGTCATTGCCATAAACCACCTGTCAAGGGGGTCATTGGCGCAAACCACCCGTCAAGGGGGTCATTGGTATAAACCACCCGTCAACGGGGGTCATTGGCGTAAACCACCCGTCAAGGGGGTCATTGACGTAAACAACCCGACAAGGGGGGTCATTGGCGTAAACCACCCGTCAACGGGAAGTCATTGGCATAAACCACCCGTCATGGGTGGTCATTGCCGTAAACCACCCGTCATGGGGGGTCATTGCCGTAAACCACCCGTCAACGGGGGTCATTGCCGTAAACCACCCGTCAACGGGGGTCATTGCCGTAAACCACCCGTCAAGGGGGGTCATTGCCATAAACCACCCGTCAAGGGGGTCATTGGCGTAAACCACCCGTCAAGGGGGTCATTGGCGTAAACCACCCGTCAAGGGGGTCATTGGCGTAAACCACCCGTCAAGGGGGCTCATTGGCGTAAACCACCCGTCAAGGGGGTCATTGGTATAAACCACCCGTCAACGGGGGTCTGGCGTAAACCACCCGTCAAGGGGGTCATTGGCGTAAACCACCCGTCAAGGGGGGTCATTGGCGTAAACTACCCGTCATGGGGGGTCATTGCCGTAAACCACCCGTCAAGGAGGGCTCATTGGCGTAAACCACCCGTCAAGGAGGGCTCTGGCGTAAACCACCCGTCAAGGGGGGAGTCATTGGTATAAACCACCCGTCAACGGGGGTCTGGCGTAAACCACCCGTCATGTGGGGGTCATTGCCGTAAACCACCCGTCAAGGGGGGTCTGGCGTAAACCACCCGTCATGGGGGTCATTGCCGTAAACCACCCGTCAACGGGGGGTCATTACCGTAAACCACCCGTCAACGGGGGGTCATTGCCGTAAACCACCCGTCAACGGGGGTCATTGCCGTAAACCACCCGTCAACGGGGGATCATTGCCGTAAACCACCCGTCAACGGGGGGTCATTGCCGTAAACCACCCGTCAAGGGGGTCATTGGCGTAAACCACCCGTCAACGGGGGTCTGGCGTAAACCACCCGTCAACGGGGGTCTGGCGTAAACCACCCGTCAACGGGGGTCTGGCGTAAACCACCCGTCAACGGGGGTCTGGCGTAAACCACCCGTCAACGGGGGTCTGGCGTAAACCAACCCGTCAAGGGGGTCTGGCGTAAACCACCCGTCAACGGGGGTCTGGCGTAAAACCCTCAACGGTCTCGTAAACAGCACGGGGTCTGGCGTAAACCACCCGTCAACGGGGTCTGGCGTAAACCACCCGTCAACGGGGTCTGGCGTAAACCACCCGTCAACGGGGTCTGGCGTAAACCACCCGTCAAGGGGTCTTGGTAAACCACCTCGTTCAGACTAGGTTCTGGCGTAAACCACCGTCACGCTTCTGGCGTAATCCAACCCTGAAGGGGTCTTGATAGTGGTAAGGCTACACCTTCGGTTTAGTACTTAGTTTTGATTATTATATAACTACCTTCCTGTGATCAAACCTCTGAGATGATGTTTGCCACATTGCTAGATGTGCCTAGCAGTAATCTTTGTATTGATCATATAAAGTGTTAAATGGAGTTAATGTGACCTAGCAGGAAATGTGTGTACATATAGGTATGTTAATGTGACCTAGCAGGAAATTTTACATCGTGTATGTACATGCCTGAGATTGAGTAGCTGTGGAGGTGAGCACGGTAATATTTTGTGAAGGGATTCAGGGAAACCGGTCAGCCGGACTTGAGTCCTGGAGGTGGGAAGTACAATGTCTGCACTTTGTTTAGAGTGACAACTAAACTGTCGTATCTGTGCGCCTCTACAGAGAGTGATAGTGTGAATGGTTTTTTTTTTTTTTTCTCACCTAACCTTACCTGGAGAGGGTTTCGGGGGTCAACGCCCCCGCACCTCGGTCCGAGTCCAGGCCTCGTGGTGGGAGATGTCTAATGATTTAAAAATAATATATATAATAATGCACATTTGTGTACGTGCATATATACATTTTGTGATACATTGTGATATAACTTTCATTCCTGTTTCCACTGCTAGACTTGTCTATTCTGTTTTCATTTTTCCAATTTTTAAATTTTATTATTACAAAAATTAGTTAATTTAAAATATTTTTTTCTTTCCAGAAAGTTTGAGAACATCTTAACCCCAGGAAGATGTCAGTCACGGATCCAGGAAAGTGTCAGTGACTTCACAGCTTCATTTAACTTAACTGTGGTCAAGTAGTTACGTACGTATATATCTTAAGGTACCCAAGTTATGTACTAAGTTTTCTTTTCAAATATTTTTTTTTTTTTTTTTTTTTTTTTGTGAAATTTTAATATACAGCATATTGATTTTTCAGGTTTATATTAAGGTGTTTCTGAAAATTTTCTTTTATATTTTGATGATTTTTTTTATTTTGATTATAAAAATATATGAATTTGCCTTTACAATTTTTGGCAACAGCAAATTATAAGGAATTTTTTAGCAATGTGTATAAATATGTACTTGTATTCATAAC
Organism: Cherax destructor; assembly: GCA_009830355.1. Classification (NCBI taxonomy): domain Eukaryota; kingdom Metazoa; phylum Arthropoda; class Malacostraca; order Decapoda; family Parastacidae; genus Cherax; species Cherax destructor. The sequence goes on from WNWK01000672.1 coordinate 60,608, forward strand.
TTTTGAGTATGAACAATGTCAATGATGATTTTTTAGTGAATTTTGTTAATTATACTTTACAAAATGTTGTGGGACCCTAGGGTAGCTGGCCATGGGGTCTGGGGTTAATTACCACTGACTACTGCAAGGTTTGTCACCCTAGTTACTCCAGGGTCTGTTAGCCTGGTTACTCCAGGGTCTCACCCTGGCTACTCCAGGGTCTCACCCTGATTATTCCAGGGTCTCTCGCCCTGGCTACTCCAGGGTCTCTTGCCCTGGCTACTCCAGGGTCTCTTGCCCTGGCTACTCCAGGGTCTCTTGCCCTGGCTACTCCAGGGTCTCGCCCTGGCTACTCCAGGGTCTCGCCCTGGCTACTCCAGGGTCTCTCGCCCTGTCTACTCCAGGGTCTCTCGCCCTGGCTACTCCAGGGTCTCTCGCCCTGGCTACTCCAGGGTCTCTCGCCCTGGCTACTCCAGGGTCTCTCGCCCTGGCTACTCCAGGGTCTCGCCCTGGCTACTCGGGTTTCTCGCCCAGGCTACTCCTGGGCCTCTCGCCCAGGCTACTCCCGGGCCTCTCGCCCAGGCTACTCCCGGGCCTCTCGCCCTGGCTACTCCCGGGCCTCTCGCCCTGGCTACTCCCGGGCCTCTCGCCCTGGCTACTCCCGGGTCTCTCGCCCTGGTTATTCCAGGGTCCCTCGCCCTGGTTACTCCAGGGTCCCTCGCCCTGGTTACTCCAGGGTCCCTCGCCCTGGTTACTCCAGGGTCCCTCGCCCTGGTTACTCCAGGGTCTCTCGTCCTGGCTACTCCAGGGTCTCGTCCATTCTACTCCAGGGTCTCGTCCATTCTACTCCAGGGTCTCTCGCCCTGGCTACTCCAGGGTCTTTGCTGTATAACCCCTGTGGTTTAGCGCTTCTATTTTATTATAATAATAAATACTCCAGGGTCTCTCACCCTGGCTACTCCAGGGTCCCTCACCCTGGGGGGGATTAATTATTTGATCTCTACTAAATTGTGACAATTTTATTTTAATTAAATTTGATCTAATTTGTTTTCATTGATTTTTTAAATTTTATCTTAAATTAATTTTCACAATCCAAATTGTATAAAATTGTTTAAATTTTTTTTAGCTTAAATTGTTTTCTTTTATAAACTTATGTTTTCTCTCAGTTTTTAATAATGTTTGTGTTCTAATGTTTTTCTCTAATAATATTTTCAGATCCAGTAATGTTTACAGATTAATAATGTTTTAGAGATTAATGTTTTCAGATCAAATAATTTATAATGTTTTCAACTAATTTGTTGTAGCCTCATGTTTCTTTTTTACTTTTTTAAATAAGTTTAATGTTTTTGATGTAGGCTTTCTTTTTTTTCCTAAAATTTTTCACAAAATGTTTTTCCAGATTTTTTCAATGTGATGTTTTCTTAAAAGTTAAAAATGTGTTTTACTCGCCTATTTTTTTTCATCTAGATGTTTCTAGTTAAATATTTGAAAATGTTTCTCAATTGAATGTTTTTTTTCCAGTTTATTTTCCTCTCTTCCTCAAACTATAAATTAATTTATTTCTAATTTATTTTTCAGCCTTTTTTTCAGTTTTTATTAATTTATTGATCTTAATTCTCCATAACTACAATTTCAACCTTTATTCAAGAAAGTTTTATTAAAGTTATCATTAGTATAGTTGTTTTACTACACTTTATTGACTGATATTAAAATGCAGTAAATGTTTTATTAAAATATGTAGTGTTTAAAATACGTATATAGTAAAGAATTCTCAAACTTGTGAGGAACTTTATTTTTTAAAAAATTGAATTAACATAAAAGATGAGAACTTTTGACTTTGTTAATCTGAGTTTGTATTGTTAATTTCAGGTAATGAAGAAAGAAGAATTTTAATTGACTTGTTAATGTGTAATTTATTTTTAGTTAAATATATTTCAACCCCCTGCATAGCCACTAACCCCTTGCATGGCCCCTAAGCCCCCTGCATGGCGCCTAAGCCTCCTGCATGGCCCCTAAGCCCCCTGCATGGTCACTAACCCCCCTGCATGGCCACTAGACTGCATGCATCACAACCCCCTGCATGGCCACAACCCCCCCCCCTGCATGGCCACTGATAAGTGACTTAGAGGTAAGCAACTTAAGTTTAATTTAAAATCAAATCAAATCAAAAATTTATTTAGTAATATTACAAAGTGGGATATACTTATAGTATTAATACATTTTGTGGGGTAGATATTACAAGATGGCCAATAATATACCTAGGTATGCCTAGGCTTTTCAGGCAGTCTTATGATAGGTCTTACTCAATAGTGATAAAATGATTATACTGATATTAAGGTTAGGTAATTGTAGTGATTAACTAGGTTTACAAATTGAGGGTTACAAAATTGAGGTACTGAAATTTAAACATTTAAGAATTTAGCAATTAGTTTAAGAATTTAACAATTAGTATATATATTAATGGTAAAGGTGATGTATTGGTATAATGCCGTTTCTATATTGGGTGTCTTAGGCAAACTTATGACTAGCTTAAGAATTAAGAAGCAATAGTTGTATTAGAATTTTGGTTAGTCATGTGCAAATTAAGGGGAATCACAGATATCAATAAGTGTATTTTGCTGTGGATATGTGCAAGATAAAGTAGTTTACATGTGGTTAGCTACTGGTTGGGTGTGTAAGTGAGATAAGATGTTTTTTAACGGTGCTTTTAAAAATGGAGGTTGTGTCTGCAGTTCTAGAGTTTTCAGGCAGGGAGTTCCAGATTTTAGGCCTTTTTATGCACATTGAATATTTTTATAGATTTAGTCGGACACGAGGAATGTCGGAGATGTTTGTGTCTGGTATTATGTCTATGGGTCCTGTCACAACTGTCAAGAAAGTGTTTTAGCTCAGGGTTAAAGTTGGAATTTATGGTTCTATAAATGTAGATAGCAAGAGTAGTAAGTATGGATGTTCTGAACAGTGAGTAGGTTTAGGTCTTTGAAGAGTGACGGAATTGTGTTTCAAAGTTTTTAATGTAAAGTTTTGTACACATTTAGTTCTGGGCAAAATTTATGAAAGATAATTATTACTTAAGGGAAAATAATAATTTATGGTAAATAATTATTAAACAAAATAATTGGTTTTTGTGGAAAATTATTGATTACTTTACAGGAAATATTTGTAACATTATGGTAAATAGCTGTATGACCCTTGTAGATTTAGCGCTTGTTTTTTTATTATAATTACGGTAAATTATAATTTTTTCGATGCTATGGAGCAGTACATTTTAATGTACCTTATTGCGTACAAGGTAACTGAAGTGATTAATTAGATTTATAATAATACAGTATAAAACATATAACAATATAATTAGTAATTTAGTAATGGGAATGGTTAAGTCTTGGCATGATATACTGTTTTTATTTAAGCTCCTATATTGGGAGAATATCTTAGGCAAACTTAGGGCTAACTTAAGATTTATTAGGCAATAGCTATACATATTAGGAATTTTATGTTTACAGTAGTGATGTATTGGATATCCGCATCCACGGAACATCCGCACACTTTCTTACATCCGCATCCACATCTGCATTTTACTGTAAACAGATATCTGCATCTGAAATCCACAGATCTGCACAATTTCTTACATCCTCATCAACATCTGCAGAACATCCACACAACTTCTTACATCCGCTTCTGCAAAATAAGTAAGACATCTGTATACACATCCGTGGATATCTAAATTTTCACATCCAGTACATCCCTAGTTTACAGTCATTTGGGTGAGTGTAAGTGTAAATTAGGGGGAATCAGAATTGTGAAGCAGTTGATCAATGTTAAAAATATTGATCACTCAACTTAGAAGTAGTGGATGATCAATCTTCGGTTTAAGTTTAATTTAATATCTTTATTATGCACCCCATACCCATCATGTGGGCGGTAGTCAAAGGATTACAGAGGTACATAATGGGTCCAGGGACTGGGCTCCAAAGTTTTGATAGCTGAACGTGGTACAAAGGAAATGAATCATCTGCGCGTTTATACATGGTTACAATCATGAACAAATTATAAAGTAATAAGCAATTCACACGTCCACACCCAGTCACAACCGAGTGTAAATATTAATTGCTTCACATACACGAGCACACATGCACACACTACAGCCCCGGTGGTTAAAGCTCTCGCTTCACGCACGGAGGGCCCGGGTTCGATTCCCGGCGGGGTGATAGTTGGACAAGTCAGGAATGATCCTTGAAGGATAGTTGGGTAGTGTGAGGAATAAGCCTCATATGTAGAGTGAGGAAGGATCTTTGAAGGATCCTTCAAGGAATGATCCTTTAAGATATTGGGGGGTGAGGGAAAGATCCTTGAGATGTTTGGGGGGGTGAGAATGATCCTTTAATGTTGGGGGGTAGAATATCCTTGAAAAATGTTGGGTGGGGTGAGGGAAATCCTTGAAGGATATTGGGGGGAGTAGGAATATCCTTGAAGGGTATTGGGGGGAGTAGGGAAACCTTAAGGATGTTTGGGGGGAGTGAGGGTATCCGAATATTGGTGGGTGAAATATCCAAGAAAAATTTTGGAGTAGGAAATCCTTGAAGGGTATTGGGGGGAGGAGGGAAAGATCCGAAATATTGGGTGATAGAATGTCCTTTAAAAATTTGGTTAAAAAATCCCTTAAGGGTGGGGGTGATGAGAATATCCTTGAAAATTTGGGGGGGATGAGAATATCCTTTAGATATTGGGGATAGGAATGATCCGAAGTTGGGGGGATGAGAATGATCCTTGAAGATATTGGGGGGAGGGGGAAAAATCCTTAAATAGTTGGGGGGAAAAAAGGGGAAAAACCTTGAAAAATAGTTTGGGTGGGGGAAAAATTTCCCTTTAGGTGTTTGGGTGGGGGAAAATCCGAAGGATATTGGGTGGAGGGGGGAATATCCTTAAGATTTGGGTAGGGAAAAATCCTTAAGATATTGGGTGGGTAAATCCGAGATAGTTGGTAGGGGGAATGATCCTTGAAAATTTGGGGAGGAGGGAAAGATCCTTGAAGGTAGTTGGAGGTGGAGTGAGAATGATCCTTGAAGGTAGTTGGGTAGGAAAAATCCTTGAAGGAATTGGGGGATGAGAATAAACCTTGAAGATAGGGGTGGAGAGAAATGATCCTTGAAAATAATTGGGTGGAGTGGAATAAACCTTTAAAGGTGTTGGGTAGGTAGAATGATCCGAAAGCTGGGTTTTGGGTGGTAGAAAATCCTTAAAAACTAATTGGGTAAATGAGAAAATCCTTGAAGCTAATTGGAATGGGGGGGGTATGGTAGGAAAAAATCCTTGAAAACTAAGTGGGTAGGAAATAATCCTTAAGAACTAATTGGGTGAATGGAAAATCCTGAAAACTAATTGGGTAAATGAAAAATCCAAGAAAACTGAATTGGTAGAATGAAAATCTTGAAAACTATTAAATAAAGTGAAAAATCCTTAAACTAATTAGGGAAGTAAAAATCCAATGAAAAACTGAATTGGGTGAAGTAAGAATAATCCTTGAAAACTAATTCGGGAAGTGAAAAATCCAAAACTAATTCAGTGAATGAAACAATCTGAAACTAATTCGTAAGTAAAAATCCTTGAAAATAATTCGTAAATGAAAAATCTGAATAATTCGTGGAATGAAAAATCCGAATAATTCAGTAAATGAATAATCCTGAAAAGAATAATTCGTAAGGAAAAATCCTTGAAAGAAAAATTCAGTGAAAAACAATCCTTTAAATAATTCGAGTAAAATGAGAATAATCCCTTTAAAAATAATTCGTAGAAATGAGAATATCCTTAGAAAAATTCGTAAATGAAATAATCCTTGAATAATTCGTGATGAAATAAACCTTAGAATAATTCAGTAAAAAGAAATAATCGGGGAAAAATTCAGTAAAATGAAAAATCTAGAAAATAATTCAGTAATAAAAATCTTGAAGAATAATTCGTAAAAGGAAACCAATCCTTGAAAGATAATTCAGTAATGAAATAATCCAAAAAAATAATTCAGTTAAAAAACCAATCCTAAGAATAATTCAGTAGAAGTAAAGAAAATCCTTGAGAAAAAGTTCAGTAATGAAAATCCTTAAAAATAATTCGAGTAAATGAAAAATCCTTGAAAAAGGGAAAATTCGGGAAGTGAAATAATCCGAATAATTCAGTAAATGAAATAATCCAAGAATAATTGGTGGATAATCGCAAAAAAAGTGGTGGTGAAATATCTTTGGAATAATTGGAAGAATTAAACTTCGAAACGTAAATTTGGGCAACAAGGAAATCCTTGCATAGTTGGCAAAAAAGGCCTCAAACGATAATTTGGCAAAATGAGAATGAGTTTTGGGCAGACGAGAATAATCCTCCAACGATAGTTGGGCAAACGAAATCTTAAACAATAAGTGAACAGAGCAAAAATAATCTTTGCTGAATTGACAGAACCAAGAATTTCTTGGGCAAATAATTGGACACAAAGAAAAACTCGATAATTTGTAGGGAACGGGGGTTTGGGGAGACGAGAATATCCTCGAACTTATTGGGCAGGCAAAGATCTTAAACATGGTGGACCGAAAAATAAACTTAAGCGATAATTGGGCAATCAAAATGCCCTCGACGATACCTGGACGCGAGAAATCCTAAACTGTTGGGCAGACGAGAATGATCCTCGAACTTGGTGGGCAGAGCGAAAAAAAAGGCCTCGGCAAAATTGGACAGCGAGAATGATCCTCGAATGGTTAGGCAGAGCAAAAATGGGCCTCGAACTATAAGTTGGACCGCGAGAATGAGCTTCGACAAAAATTTGCGGAGTGAGGGAAAAGTTGGGCAGAGCGAGGAATGATCCTCGAACAATGGGTTTGGGGAAACGAGGAAATCTTCAAAGTAGGGGGACAAACGAAAAATCTTCAAGCGATAGTTGGACAGATCAAGGAATGACCCTCGAACGATACCTGGACAGCGAGGAATGATCCTCGAACGATAGTTGGACAGTGAAAAATAAGCCTCGAACGATAGTAGGACAGCGAGGAATGAGCTTCGAACAATAATTTGGCGGAGCGAAGAATGATCTTCAAGCGATAGTTGGACAGATCAAGGAATGATCCTCGAACGATAGGTGGACAGAGCAAGGAATGATCCTTTGAACGAGTTGGGCAGAGCGAGGAATGATCCTCGAACGATAGTTGGGCAGAGCGAAAAATAAGCCTCGAACGATAGTTGGATAGAGCGAGCAATGAGCTTCGAACGATAATTTGACGGAGTGAGGAATGAAGGGTAATTGGGTGGAGTGAGGAATGATCCTCGAACGATAGTTGGACAGTGAAACGTGGTCTTTGAGCGATAATTGGACAGAGCAAGGAATGATCGTCGAACAATGGTTGGGCAGAGCGAGTAATGACCCTCGAACTATAGTTGGGCAGTGAAAAATGAGCCTTGACCGATAGTTGGACAGAGCGAGGAATGAGCTTCGAACGATAATTTGGTGGAGTGAGGAAAGAGTTATTGGGCAGAGTGAGGAATGATCTTTGAACGATAGGTGGACAGAGCAAAGAATGATCAAGCGATAGTTGGACAAAGCAAGGAATGATCCTCGAACGATAGTTGGGTAGAGCAAAAAAATGAGCCTTGAACGATAGTTGGACAGAGCAAGGAATGAGCTTCGATTGATAATTTGGCGGAGTGAGGAATGAAGGATAATTGGGTTGAGTGAGGAATGATTATCAAACGATAGTTGGGCAAAGCGAAAAATGAGCCTCGAATGATAGTTGGACAGAGCGAGGAATAATCTTCGAATGGTAATTTGGTGGAGTGAGGAATGAGTTATTTTGCAGAGCGAGAAATGATCCTCGAACGATAGTTGGGCAGATCGAGGAATGATCTTCGAACAATAGGTGAACAGATTGGAGAATGATCTTCAAGCGATAGTTGGACAAGAGCAAGGAATGATCCACGAACGATAGGTGGACAGCGAGGAATGATCCTCGAACAATAGTTGGGCAGAGCGAGGAATGATCCTCAGACGATAGTTGGGCAGAACGAGGAATGAGCTTCAAACGATAATTTGGCAGAGTGAGGAATGATCCTCGAACAATAGTTGGACAGAGCGAAAAATGATCTTCGAGCGATAGTTGGACAGAGCAAGGAATGATCGTCAAACGATCGTTGGGCAGAGCGAGTAATGACCCTCGAACGATAGTTGGACAGAGTGAAAAATGACCCTCGAACGATAGTTGGACAGAGCTTTGAATGATAATTTAGTGGAGTGAGGAGTGAAGGATAATTGGGTTGAGTGAGGAATTATCCTCAAACAATAGTTGGGCAGAGCGAGGAATGATCCTCGAACGATAGTTGGGCAGAGCGAAAAATGAGCCTCAACCAATAGTTTGACAGCGAGGAATGAGCTTCGAACGATAATTTGGCGGGGTGAGGAATGAAGGATAATTGGGTGGAGTGAGGAATGATCCTCGAACGATAGTTGGACAGTGAAACGTGATCTTTGAGCGATAATTGGACAGAACAAGGAATGATCGTCGAACGATAGTTGGGCAGAGCGAGTAATGACCCTCAAACGATAGTTGGGCAGAGTGAAAAATGAGCCTTGAACGATAGTTGGACAGAGCGAGGAATGAGCTTCGAACGATAATTTGGTGGGGTGAGGAACGAGTTATTGGGCAGACCGAGGAATGATCTTCGAATGATAGGTAGACAGCAAAGAATGATCTTCAAGCGATAGTTGGACAAAGCAAGGAATGACCCTCGAACGATAGGTGGACAGTGAGAGGAATGATCCTCGAACGATAGTTGGGCAGAGCAAAAAATGAGCCTTGAACGATAGTTGGACAGAGCGAAGAATAAGCTTCGAATGGTAATTTGGTGGAGTGAGGAATGAGTTATTTTACAGAGCGAGAAATGGTCCTCAAACGATAGTTGGGCAGAGCGAGGAATGATCTTCGAACGATAGGTGGACAGAGCGGAGAATGATCTTCAAGCGATAGTTGGACAGCAAGGAATGATCCCCGAACGATAGGTGGACAGAGCGAGGAATGATCCTTGAACGATAGTTGGGCAGAGCGAGGAATCATCCTCGAACGATAGCTAGGCAGAACGAGGAATGAGCTTCAAACGATAATTTGGCGGAGTGAGGAATGAAGGATAATTGGGTGGAGTGAGGAATGATCCTCGAACGATAGTTGGACAGTGAAACGTGATCTTTGAGCGATAATTGGACAGAGCAAGGAATGATCGTCGAACGATAGTTGGGCAGAGCGAGTAATGACCCTAGAACGATAGTTGGGCAGAGCAAAAAATGAGCCTTGAACGATAGGTGGACAGAGTAAGGAATGATCCTTGAACGATAGTTGGACAGAGCAAGGAATGATCCTCGAACGATAGTTGGGCAGAGCAAAAAATGAGCCTTGAACGATAGTTGGACAGCGAGGAATATGCTTCGAATGGTAATTTTTTGGAGTGAGGAATGAGTTATTTTGCAGAGCGAGAAATTGTCCTCGAACGATAGTTGGGCAGAGCGAGGAATGATCTTCGAACGATAGTTGGGCAGAGCGAGGAATGATCCTCGAACGATAGTTGGGCACAGCGAGGAATGATCCTCGAACGATAGTTGGGCAGAACGAGGAATGATCCTCGAACAATAGTTGGACAGAGCGAAAAATGATCTTCGAGCGATAGTTGGACAGAGCAAGGAATGATCGTTAAACGATCGTTGGGCAGAGCGAGTAATGACCCTTGAACGATAGTTGGACAGAGTGAAAAATGACCCTCAAACGATAGTTGGACAGAGCTTTGAATGATAATTTAGTGGAGTGAGGAGTGAAGGATAATTGGGTTGAGTGAGGAATTATCCTCAAACAATAGTTGGGCAGAGCGAGTAATGAGCCTCGAACGATAGTTGGGCAGAGCGAGGAATGATCTTCGAACGATAGGTGGACAGAGCAAGGAATTATCCTCGAAAGATAGTTGGGCAGAGCGAGGAATGATCCTCGAACGATAGTTGGGCAGAGCGAAAAATGTGCCTCAACCGATAGTTGGACAGCGAGGAATGAGCTTCGAACGATAATTTGGCGGGGTGAGGAATGAAGGATAATTGGGTGGAGTGAGGAATGATCCTCGAACGATAGTTGGACAGTGAAACGTGATCTTTGAGCGATAATTGGACAGAGCAAGGAATGATCGTCGAACGATAGTTGGGCAGAGCGAGTAATGATCCTCGAACGATAGTTGGGCAGAGCGAGGAATGATCCTCGAACGATAGTTGGGCAGAGCGAGGAATGATCCTCGAACGATAGTTGGGCAGAGCGAGGAATGATCCTCGAACGATAGCTGGGCAGAACGAGGAATGAGCTTCAAACGATAATTTGGCGGAGTGAGGAATTGAAGGATAATTGGGTGGAGTGAGGAATGATCCTCGAACGATAGTTGGACAGAGCAAGGAATGATCGTTGAGCAGAGCGAGTAATGACCCTCGAACGATAGTTGGACAGAGCGAAAAATAACCCTGAAATGATAGTTGGACAGAGTGAGGAATGAGCTTCGAAGGATAATTTAGCGGAGTGAGGAATGAAGAATAATTGGGTGGAGTGAGGAATGATCCTTAAACAATAGTTGGGCAGAGTGAGTAATGAGCCTCGAACGATAGTTGGGCAGAGCGAAAAATGAACCTCGAACGATAGTTGGACAGAGCGAGGAATGAGCTTCGAACGATAATTTGGCAGAGTGAGGAATAAGTTATTGGGCAAAGCGAGGAATGATCCTCGAACGATAGTTGGGCAGAGTGAGGAAGGATCTTCGAATGATTGGGCAGAGCGAGGAAGGATCCTCGAACGATAGTTGGGCAGAGCGAGGAATGATCATCGAATGATTGGACAGAGCAAGGAATGTGCCTCGAACGGTAGTTGGGCAGGCAGAGGGAGGAATGACCCTCGAACGATAGTTGGGCAGGCAGAGGGAGGAATGAGCCTCGAACGATAGTTGGACAGAGCGAGGAATGAGCTTTGAACGATAATTTGGCAGTGAGGAATAAGTTATTGGGCAGAGCGAGGAATGATCCTCGAACAATAGTTGGGCAGAGCGAGGAGTGATCTTCGAATGATTGGACAGATTGAGGAATGCCTCGAACGATAGTTGGGCAGGCAGAGGGAGGAATGAGCCTCGAACGATAGTTGGGCAGGCAGAGGGAGGAATGAGCCTCGAACGATAGTTGGATAGAGCGAGGAATGAGCTTTGAACGATAATTTGGCAGAGTGAGGAATAAGTTATTGGGCAGAGCGAGGAATGTGCCTCGAACGATAGTTGGGCAGAGGGAGGAATGAGCCTCGAACGATAGTTGGGCAGAGCGAAAAATGATCTTCGAACGATAGTTGGACAGAGCGAGGAATGAGCTTCGAACGATAATTTGGCGGAGTGAGGAATAAGTTATTGGGCAGAGCAAGGATTGATCCTTGAATGATAGTTGGGTAGAGCGAAGAATGATCTTCGAATTATGATAGGTGGACAGAGTGAGGAATGATTGTTGGGCAGAGCGAGGAATGTGCCTCGAGCGATAGTTGGGCGGAGGGAGGAATGAGCCTCGAACGATAGTTGGGCAGAGCAAAAAATGAGCCTCAAACGATAGTTGGACAGAGCGAGGAATGAGCTTCGAACGATAATTTGGCGGAGGAATGAGCCTTATTGGGCAGAGCGAGAAATGTGCCTCGAACGATAGGCAGAGGAAGGAATTATCCTCCAACGATAGTTGGGCAGAGCTGGGAATGAGCTTTGAATGATTTGGCGGAGTGAGGAATGAGCCTCGAACAATAGTTGAGGGAATGAGTAGTATTGGGCATAGCGAGGAATGGGCCTCAGACGATAGGCAGTGAGGAATGGGCCTCAGACGATAGACAGTTAGAAATGAGCCTCGAACGATGGACAGAGGGAGGATTGAGCCTCGAACAATAGTTGGACAGCGGGGAATGAGCTTCAAACGATAATTTGGCGGAGTGAGGAATGGGCCTCTTAACATTAGTTAAGGGAAATGAGCCTTTTATTGGGCAGAGCGAGGTATAAGCCTCGAACGATAGTTGGGCAGAGGAATGAGCCTCAAGTGATGGGCAGAGGAATGAGCCTCAAGTGATGGGCAGAGGAATGAGCCTCAAGTGATGGGCAGAGGGATGGCCCATGATGGCAGAGAATGGCTCAAGTGATGGGCAGAGGAATGAGCCTCAAGTGATGGGCAGAGGAATGAGCCTCAAGTGATGGGCAGAGGAATGAGCCTCAAGTGATGGGCAGAGGAATGAGCCTCAAGTGATGGGCAGAGGAATGAGCCTCAAGTGATGGGCAGAGGAATGAGCCTCATATGCAGAGAATGCCCTCAAGTGATGGGCAGAGGAATGAGCCTCAAGTGATGGGCAGAGGAATGAGCCTCAAGTGATGGGCAGAGCGAGGAATGAGCCTTAAACGATAGTAAGAACGAATAATGAGCCTCGAACAATAGTTGGACAGCGAGAATGAGCCTCGAATGATAGTTTAGAGGAATGAGCCTTTTATTGGGCAGAATGAGGAATGATCCTCGTACAATAGGTTAGCAAAGCGAGGAATGATCCTCGATCGATATATATATAGGACTGTGTAATTGTATTGGACTATGTCCAAAATTATTGCATTTTGTCTTGTATATGCGAAATCCTTCCCAGCAGCTCACTACATAACATTGCACTGCAGCGATGTTGTCTAAACATCATAATTGGTTACTTCCACATTTTGATGTTGACAAACATTGGTACAGTGTAAGTTATGTAGTGTTTGCTGGGGTTTCCCGTGATCCTTGTCTCCCCTTCCCTACTCTCTCTCGTGCCGCTCCCTCCGGGAGCTGGCCGGCAGCATATCACCCTCAGCCTGATGTCCTGGTTGTTGGTGAGCGATTTCTGGTGGTAACCTAGCTACCACTGGGAATCAACCGAAGTAACTCTAGGTGCGTGGTTTGGGGTTCCACGTAACAAAGGTTCTCTATGAGAAGTTTTGGACGATTAACCCCGGTCCAGCCCGTTTGTCGCAGACCTCATCGCGGTGGGCTGGTGAAACTTGAACTAGCATCTTAAATTATATACTAACCTTTCGTATTTCTTTTATAATTAAAATTTTTACGTCATTTCATTCTGGAAATACGGAAATTTTATTATTTAACTAAATTTTAAAATTTGATAGTCACGTTTGGAAAAAATGATGCTAATTCAAGGCTAACATGCGACTGTTATATGTAAATGTATTTTAATTCCTAATTTACTTTTGATGCACTAATTTTTAATAAATAAAAATTACAACATAATTTGATAAGTGTTAATAAATTGCGACCATTTACCTTCATTCAGAAAAGTTATTTCCTTATATATTTTCCCCTCGGGTCCTTGATGCTTTAGAGGGGCTCTTGATCCAAGGAATTTATCCTCCTTGGATCAAACCTGATTGCTTCCTATTCCCCAGGTATTGTATGATCCCCACGGTTTTAGCGCTTCCCTTTAATTTTTTTCCATGGTAGATTAACCCAGAGGAGAGCAAGCTGTCAGTCATTCACAGGTCTCTCGAGAAGTGTGGGACAGCCTCCACATCCTTTGTCTTGTAGGGTCCCGTAGCTCGATCGCTAGCACACCGCTCACACACAGGTCCGGAGTTCAAATCTCCGGTACGGCTGGAAAACAGGACGTTTCCATAAGACACCTGCTGTCCATGTTCACCCATCACTATAATGGGTACCTGGGTGTTAGTGGACTACTGTGGGTCGCATCCTGGGACAAAATGACCTAATTTGCCCGAAATGCTCTGCATAACAAGGGACTTTCTATATAGTAGTATGTCATTGATGTCAGCTATGGCCTGTATACCTTGTACATGTACTTGTAGAAATAATATTTTATTAGACCGTCTTAACACATGTAAGTGTGGGTAACCTCATCCATCAGCATGCAAGCAAGACACCCATCCTAACTTCTGTGCAGGCAGCATCAGAATGGTCCAGCTACTGCTTGTAGTAAGAGGAGGGTGACCAGTTGAACTGGTAATACCGCTCGGGGGGGAAATACCTTGATGCTGAAGGGCTCGATCCAAAGAATTGGACGTTTCCTTCCTTGAATCAAGTACCATTGCCTCATTCCACAGCCTCTAACCCCTATGGTTTTAGTGCTTCCCACACGCTACGATCCCTACGGGTTAGTAAGTTTATTCAGGTATACACAAATACATTTACATAAGATTGTCATACATCATAGCATATGTGTAGAGAACCCAGGATAACCCAAAAAGTCAGTGACTTTCCATTGGGGTCCTTTACTTATTTCCATTAACTGTTTATGAATGAAATTCAAAAGAACGCCTATAAAGTGAAGGTTCTTGATTCAAGGAATTTGAGCTACTTAGAAATTATGACTACC
>WNWK01000672.1:80000-315000 GCA_009830355.1 Cherax destructor
GAACAGCAGCAGCAGACACAATGTTAAGACCAAGAAAGAGAAGACTGCTTCACCTCTTACTAAGGTAACTACCCTCAGTGTGGTTACTATGGTAACTACCCTCAGTGTGGTTACTATGGTAACTACCCTCAGTGTGGTTACTATGGTAACTACCCTCAGTGTGGTTACTATGGTAACTACCCTCAGTGTGGTTACTATGGTAACTACCCTCAGTGTGGTTACTATGGTAACTACCCTCAGTGTGGTTACTATGGTAACTACCCTCAGTGTGGTTACTATGGTAACTACCCTCAGTGTGGTTACTATGGTAACTACCCTCAGTGTGGTTACTATGGTAACTACCCTCAGTGTGGTTACTATGGTAACTACCCTCAGTGTGGTTACTATGGTAACTACCCTCAGTGTGGTTACTATGGTAACTACCCTCAGTGTGGTTACTATGGTAACTACCCTCAGTGTGGTTACTGTGGTAACTACCCTCAGTGTGGTTACTGTGGTAACTACCCTCAGTGTGGTTACTGTGGTAACTACCCTCAGTGTGGTTACTGTGGTAACTACCCTCAGTGTGGTTACTGTGGTAACTACCCTCAGTGTGGTTACTGTGGTAACTACCCTCAGTGTGGTTACTGTGGTAACTACCCTCAGTGTGGTTACTGTGGTAACTACCCTCAGTGTGGTTACTGTGGTAACTACCCTCAGTGTGGTTACTGTGGTAACTACCCTCAGTGTGGTTACTATGGTAACTACCCTCAGTGTGGTTACTATGGTAACTACCCTCAGTGTGGTTACTATGGTAACTACCCTCAGTGTGGTTACTATGGTAACTACCCTCAGTGTGGTTACTGTGGTAACTACCCTCAGTGTGGTTACTGTGGTAACTACCCTCAGTGTGGTTTCTGTGGTAACTACCCTCAGTGTTGTTACTGTGGTAACTACCCTCTGTAGTTACTATAGTAACTACCCTCAGTGTGGTTACTATGGTAACTACCCTCAGTGTGGTTACTATGGTAACCCCTCAGTGTGGTCGAATTTTGGGTGTATATACTCCGTGTATATTACCTTATTAAAACAATTCTCTACCATATCAGATTTTGTTTAATTCCCGTCAGTGTCGGCACTTTTAATTTTGCAGGACCTGACAGTGAAGGGGTTAAGCAGACACACTTGTGCTTACACTTCGTTATTCTCTTCATAATTAGTTTATTTTGACAAAAGAAAATACATGTGCAATGTGTCCTTATTGACAAAATGTTTTACCTGCACGGCAGATTTTTCAATCAAATACAGAGGAAACTTTATTGAAAATGTATTTGATTAAGAAAAAGCCTGATGCACAGGGAAAACATCTCTATAATGATACCCAGGTGTTGCACATGTCTTATTCGTCAGCCTGTCTGTATTGTTTGCCATAATGGAAGGATGTTGTATGCATCCTTCAAAAGGCGGATCACCTTGGTGATGATGAATGACTCCTAATCAAAGAAATATGGAGCCACTTCCTCATTCACCTAATGAAACCTGATTAATTCCCATTTCCCAAGTGCTGTATGACTCTTACAGTATCAAAAATCAGTAACTCTGCTGGGACAAGCGTAGAAGTCTTCATGAGGAAATTGGACAAGTATCTTCACCAGGTGCCTGATCAACCAGGCTGTGATGGATATGTGGGGCAGCGGTCCTCCAGCAGCAATAGCCTGGTTGACTAGGCAAGCACCAGACGAGCCTGGCCCATGGCCGGGCTCCGGGAGTAGAAATACTCTTGGAACTGAAAGGTATATATCATAGGGTTAGTGCTTGCCTATGATTACAGTGGACCCCCGGTGTTCGTCCTGCTCGAAACTCGCCCTTTTATGTAAGTGTATTTTTTTAAATGCTTTTATAAGTGTACAGTGGACCCTCGGTTAACGAATACCCCGGAAATCGTGCAATTATGTAAGTATAATTTTGTAAGTTCTTGTGGAAGTGTATTTTTGGGGGTCTGAAATAGACTAACCTACGTGAAATTTTTCCTTAAGGGAGTAAATTCGTTCGGTAATGGCACTTGAGCAGACTTCAGGAGTGAAGTTTTTACGAAACTCGGGGGTCCACTGTATTTTTGGGGGTCTAAAAGGACTAGTCTACTTTACATTATTCCTTATGGGAATAAATTCGTTTGGTAATGGCACTTGAACAGCATTCTGGAACGAAAAAATAACGAAAACCGGGGGTCCACTGTATATATTAATAATAATATCTTATTCACAGGTGGTGGTACGACGTCTTCCTCCTAACATGACAGAAGAAGAATTCCGTGAAGCTGTCTCTCCTCTGCCAGAACATGACTACTTTACCTTCTCTCCAGCTGACAACAGTCTTGGCCCCTACTCTTTTACTCGAGCATACATTAACTTCAAGAATGTGGATGATGTCTTCACATTCAGAGACAAGTTTGATGGCTATGTTTTTGTCGATCAGAAAGGTTAGCATTTTATCCTGTTTGCCTATTAGTGTGTTCCTTTGATGAGTTCTGAGAGTTTTTCTACTACCAGAGACCTGCAATGGACCAGACTTGCCTGGTCAACCAGGCTGTTGCTACTTGTATGTTTGTTATATATCAGTTAATGGTTTCAGGAATTGTAGACCCAGCAGGCCTGTATAAGATCATTTATGTGTTTGTGAAACAGAAAGGAAAAAAACAGCACTCCTGCCAGAGTGCAGAACAATTATTTAACAGGTTTCCATATCGCGCTCGTATGACAAAATGGTCATGCCTATAGGTATGGTAGCTGTCAGCATTGTATGGCCCACACTAGTGTTATACTTATTTTTTTAATATATGGCACCACTGGCCCATGGCCGGGCTGCAAAATAGGAAAACACTTAAAAGCCTTCAAAGGTATATGAAAATTAAGGATACAAATATCTGCCTTTGTTTCTGCAAAACAAGACTTGTATAAGACATTTCAATGTCAGGAAACATTGAAGCTCAATCATCTGTTTTTAGTAATTTATACAGGAGAAGTGGTTACCAGCTCCTTGCTCCTAGCATTTTCGTCACCTCTTACAAGACATATGGCTTATAGAGGAACGATTCTTCTCCACTTTCTCATGGAGTCAAGGTACAACTAGGTCTCAATTAGTGTGAATAATGAATCCTGTGGTGTGGTCACATTATTTGAATTTGCACTGTTTGAAATATACATATACATACAGTGGACCCCCGGAGCTTGTCATTAATTCGTTCCAGAATCCTGCTCAAGTGCCGTTACCGAACGAATTTGTTCCCATGAGGAATAATGTAAATTAGATTAGTTCTTTTAGACCCCCAAAAATACACTTACATAATTGTTTAAGTTTGGAGCAGTACGAACTCCGGGGGTCCACTGTACATGTAATTTGGACTTCCAGCAAGCATGTGTGACCGTGTTGGATAGGAGTGAATGGAGACAAATGGTTTTTGGGACCTGACGAGCTGTTGGAGTGTGAGCAGGGTAATATTTAGTGAAGGGATTCAGGGAAACCGGTTATTATAGATTTAGCCGGACTTGAGTTCTGGAAATGGGAAGTATGTACAATGCCTGCACTTTAAAAGAGGGGTTTGGGATATTGGCAGTTTGGAGAGACTTCTAAACTGCTGTATCTGAGCTCCTCTGCAAAGACAGGGATTATGTATGAGTGAAGTGAAAGTTTTGAATGATGATGAAAGTATTTTATTTTTGGGGATTTTTGTTCTTTTTGGGTCACCCTGCCTCGGTGGGAGACGGCCGACTCGTTGAAAAAAAAAAATGTAATTTTTGTGCACAATGTGATGATTTTTTTTTTTTTTTTTTGGGGGAAGTAGCATTAATTAATTTTGCACTGTATTGAAATTTGCACTAATCGAGACCTGGTTGTAAATACAGTGGTACCCCGACTTACGATATTTTTTCATTCCAGAATGCTGTTCAAGTGCCATTACCAAACGAATTTATCCCCATAAGGAATGATGTAAAATAGACTAGTCCTTTTAGACCCCCAAAATTACACTTACAAAAGCATTTAAAAAAATAAACTTACATAAAAGGGTGAGTTTGGGGACCATCGTAAGTCGGGGTACCACTGTATATACCTACTGTACATGTAATTCAATGAGTACAATATAAATTGCTGAAATGATTTCAATATGTAGAAAGACTGGAGCAAGGTCAGTTGATATAATGACAGTGTATACATATTACCTAGGTAGTAGGTTGGTAGACAGCAGCCGCCCAGGGAGGTACTACGTCCTGCCAAGTGAGTGTAAAACGAAAGCCTGTATTTGTTTTACATGATGGTAGGATTGCTGGTGTCTTTTTTCTGTCTCATAAACATGCATGATTTCAGGTATGTCTTGTTACTTCTACTTACACTTAGGTCACATTACACATTCATGTACAAGCATATACAGTGGTACCTCGACTTACGATATTTTTTCATTCCAGAATGCTGTTCAAGTGCCATTACCAAACGAATTTATCCCCATAAGAAATGATGTAAAATAGACTAGTCCTTTTAGACCCCCAAAATTACACTTACAAAAACATTTAAAAAAATAAACTTACATAAAAGGGTGAGTTTGGGGACCATCGTAAGTCGAGGTACCACTGTATATATACACACCCCTCTGGGTTTTCTTCTATTTTCTTACTAGTTCTTGTTCTTATTTCCTCTTATCTCCATGGGGAAGTGGAACAGAATTCTTCCTCCGTAAGCCATGCGTGTCGTAAGAGGCGATTAAAATGCCGGGGGCTAGTAACCCCTTCTTCTGTGTATATTACTAATTGTAAAAGGAGAAACTTTCGTTTTTCCTTTTGGGCCACCCCGCCTTGGTGGGAAACGGCCGACGTGTTGAAAGAAGAAGAAGTATACATATTAGGTGAATGGAAAATGTAGGGACATGTGACAGTGTGTTGGAAGTAGGGTTTGAATGAGGTGTTGAGAGAAGGGAACTCAAAAATCTGACAGATTTTTTGTGAGTATGTTTGATTAGTGTTATTGTCTTCAGTTTGTAAAAAGTTATAATATTGTAATTAGTTTACTTCATTTTTCGTACATTTCCATAGTATTTGGGAGCTAAATTGTACTTACCATAATAATTTTAAACTTTATCATTCACCTTACAGGAAATGAGCATCCTGCCATGGTAGAATTTGCTCCTTTTCAAAAGATACCAAAGCGCACTAATGGGAAGAAGAGAGATGCCAGATGTGGGACCATAGATCAGGACCCAGATTTCCTGGCCTTCCTTGAGTCCATCACCAACCCTGTAACTGTGACACTTCCTCCTCTCGAGGCTGTGCTTGAGGAGATCCAAGCGCAAGATAGGGAGCTCAAGGGTAAAAATTATCTTTACTAGTTTTTTTTTACACTGTTACTGCGACAGTTTGATTAATATTGATATACGTATAAGAGGTACCTTATTCACAGATTATCCACAGTCCAGTGACAGATAATACTACTTTGTTCACATCTAGTGGACAGTTTGGAGAGGAAATGTTACACAAGGTTTTGGTTCATCCTGGACCATTGTGATTTTCCTTCTAGGTACTTTGTTATAGCAATAAAACTATTTATTAATAAAATTTTTGATAGCTACAATAATAGTTATGTATTTCATATTGAGAGTTTTGTGTTTCATGTACATATTCCATTTGTCTGGAACTATATTTTAGAAGAAAACTTACTCATTTTATTTTATTTTATTTATTAATTAACACATCGGCCGTCTCCCACCAAGGCAGGGTGGCCCGAAAAAGAAAAACTTCCATCATCATTCACTTCATCACTGTCTTGCCAGAGGTGCGCTTACACTACAGTTATAAAACTGCAACATTAACACCCCTCCTTCAGAATGCATGCACTGTACTTCCATCTCCAGGACTCAAGTCTGGCCTATAGTTGATATTTCAAGCTAATGTCTGAATCTTCCTGTATAAATAGAATAATGGGTACATTAATTTATAGTACAGTATATTAAAAATTATGTACTGCATTCATGAAAATATTTTAGTATAATTGTATCTGGAAATAAGAGAATAATCAGACACAAAATTGTAATAACATGATTACAAACAAACCAGGGTACGGGCGGGGATTGAACCCATAGCAAGTGAGTCTTAAAACTCTAGGCCAGTTTAGTGTCTTGCCAGAAGTGCTTGGGCACTTCTGGCAAGACAACTATTTAATAAGTGATAGTGAATGTGCTTCCTTCTTTTGGTACCCCTACCTTAGTGGGAAATGGCTGTTGTGGTAATTAGAAAATAGTTGTTAGAAAGATGTGTGATGAAAAAATTGTGTGAAAGTTGTGTGAAGTTTGTGTTAGGATAATCTTGTGTGATAATGGTGCCTTGGGTGGAAAGTAGCATGAAAGGTTGATTGTGAGTCTAAATATCTTGAATCATCTATTTCTATCATGTCCTTTCTGAAGGATGGGTGGGGCTGTTGCACTTTGGAGGGCCTTCTGACCTGTGACATCAACATGACTGTGGCAAAACAGTGATTGAATGAGTGATGGTGAAAGTGTTTCCTCTTTTTTTTTGGGGGGGGGATGGAGAGGGGTTCCTGTTTCAGTGGGAGACCTGCGACAATTGTTAAAAAAGTAATTATTAGTAAAACCAAACTTAACGAAGACTTCAGGGTATCATTGCACTATGCCACATGACTTTTTAGCAGAAATGAGCAGAGATCAGTCAGATTTACCCACAGAATTTGTTTATGCAAAAAAATTAATACAAATTAGTTCCCAAATCAATTTTTTTTTTATCTGTTTTTACTAACTGCAGCAAACAATGGAATTATCAAAGTCAAGACACCACTTCTGGAGTTTATTGAACAGAAAAAGGCTGAGAAACTACGAAGTAAGGAAGAGAAAAAAGAGGAGAGAAGAAGGAAGGAATTCGAAAGAAAAAAAGCAAGAGAAGAGGATAAAAGAAAGAAGAAAGATGGGAAAGATGTCCGAGACATAAAGAAGAAGGAAGACCTTAAGGATGATAATTCGGTAAAGGTGAGGGAGTTTTGTACCTAATATATAAGGAATGGTTCATAAATATTAGTATTAGTTTATACTAACATTTATATTCATAATACAGTGGTACCTCGAGTTACGATATTTTTTCGTTCGAGAATGCTGTTCAAGTGCCATTACCAAACGAATTTATTCCCATAAGGAATAATGTAAAATAGACTAGTCCTTTTACACCCCCAAAAATATACTTACAAAAGCATTTAAAAAAATAAACTTACATAAAAGGGCGATTTTGGGGACCATCGTAACTCGAGGTACCACTGTATTTACATTTACCCACCTTCACTACAGTCTGATATCCAGTCTTTCATTTCCTAAATGTTTTGCTACTCTCATCACCTTGCTCTTTCCTATGTTCATTTTTAATTTCCTTCTTTTACACACCCTTCCAAATTCATCGACCAACTTTTTCAACTTCTCTTCAGAATCTCCCAAAAGCACGGTGTCATTGGCAGAAAGTATCTGTGACAACTCCCACATTGTATTAGATTTGTTATCTTTTAATTCCACATCTCTCCCCAACACCCACATGTTCTTTTCGTTTACAATCCTATCTATAAATACAGTGGTACCTCGAGTTACGATATTTTTTCGTTCGAGAATGCTGTTCAAGTGCCATTACCAAACGAATTTATCCCCATAAGGAATAATGTAAAATAGACTAGTCCTTTTACACCCCCAAAAATATACTTACAAAAGCATTTAAAAAAATAAACTTACATAAAAGGGCGATTTTGGGGACCATCGTAACTCGAGGTACCACTGTATATTAAACAACCATGGTTATTTCACACATCCCTGTATCTCTGTCTAAAGCCAACTTTTACTGGAAAGTATTTCCCCTCCATCATACATACCCTAACCTGAGGCTCACTGTCCACATTTTTATTAGTATTCTTTTAACACGCTGACCATCTCCCACAGAGGTAGGGTTATCCACACACAAAAAAAAAAAAAACACTTTCACCATCATTCACAAACATCACTGTCTTTGCAGAGGTGCGCAAATATGATAGTTTACATTTTTTTTTTTTTATTAACACATAGGCCGTTTCCCACCAAGGCAGGGTGGCCCAACAAAGAAAAACTTTCACCATCATTCACTCCATCACTGTCTTGCCAGAGGAGTGCTTACACTACAGCTACAAAACTGCAACATTAACACCCCTCCTTCAGAGTGTCGGCACTGTACTTCTCATCTCCAGGAATCAAGTCCGGCCTGCTGGTTTCCCTGAAACCCTTCATAAATGTTACCTTGCTTACACTCCAACAGCACGTCAAGTCCTAAAAACCATTTGTCTCCATTCACTCCTATCTAACACGCTCATACACACTTGCTGGAAGTCCAAGCCCCTCGCACACAAAACCTCCTTTACCCCTTCCTTCCAACCTTTTCTAGGCCGACCCCTACCTCGCCTTCACTCCACTACAGATTTATACACTCTCGAAGTCATTCTATTTTGTTCCATTCTCTATATGTCCAGACCATCTCAATAACCCCTCCTCAGCTCTCTGGATAATAGTTTTGGTAATCCCACACCTCCTCCTAATCTCCAAATTACGGATTCTCTGCATTACATGTCACTCTAAACAGCAGATATCCCAAACCCCTCCTTTAAAGTGTAGGCATTGTACTTTCCACCTCCAAGACTCAAGGCTGGCTAACTGATTTTCCTGAATCCTTTACAAAATATTACCCTGTTCACACTCCAACAACTCATCATGTACCAAAAAGAATTCGTCTCCACTCACTTCTATTTAACATGTTCACACATGCCTGCTGGATGTCCAAGCCCTTGCACACGAAATCTCTTTTACCCCCTCCCTCCATCTTTTCCTAAGATGACCCCTACCCCTCCTTCCCTCCACTACAAATTTATATGCCTTCCAAGTCATCTTATTATTTTATCCTATTATTTTAAGGCATTTTTTTTTTTACTCAGGTTTTGCGACCTGAAAGAACGAAGGAGGACTACCTTGCAGAAGCCAGGCTTTCAAGAAAGGAGAGGGAGAAAGAAAGGTATGAGAAAGAGCGGCTAAGGAGAATAGAAGAAGATAGGCTAAAGAGAGAGCGAGAAAAAGGAAGACTAATAAAGAAGGAAAAGGAAAGAGAGGACAGGTAAACTACAGATTTTTTGGGGTCTCATAAACTTTTTTTCTCTTACTTTTTCTCATATTTTGTTTTTCAGCTTTATTGTTGAGGGAAAACAGTAACAAATATTCTATTATACAGGATGTTGCAGAAGTTTTTGACTCTTGTAATATGATTAATTTTCAGGCTAAGAAGACATGAAGAAAAGACCAAAGTGAAGGAGGAAGAGAGAATAAAACAGAGAGAAGAGGTGAAGGAAGAGTGGCAAGAAGAGAGAGTGCAAGTTGGCAAGTCCGAGGGAGTCAAGTCAAAGCGTTACAGTGAGGGACGCAGGAAGGAGGAACGAGAAAGGGAGAAGAGGATAAAAGAAGAAAAAGACAAAGAAAAGAAGAGCAAAGATGAACATGAGAAGGACCCAACACCCAAGGATGAGAAAGAATCAGTAAGTGAAGCACTTACTGAAGCAACCGAGCCAATGGAAGTGTCAGAGACAATTGAGACTCAGCAAGAAAGTGCTGAGGAGAGGAATGTCAAGGAGGAGACCAACCAAGAACCTGCAAAGGAACCACAAGAAAGCGAGAAGCATTCTGAGGAGAAATCATGTGCACGCAAGAAGAGAGAGAAGGATCCACGCGTTGAAAGAAGGATAAGAAATAAGGCAAGTTTGAAAATTCCATAATAAAGTTAATCCATAGAAGAATAAAAAGGTAAAATACCCTGAATGGAACAATACACAAATAATCCTCACATAGGAGAAACAAACTTATGATGATGTTTGGTCCAAGTCGGTCCATTAACTAGTCGCGCACTAATTAATTGTCCAACTTGGTCCGAAATGTCGTCATACGTTTTTCCTGTTATGTGTGTGGGCTATTTGTGCATCAATTAAAAAAAATTATATTTCATGGAGATTATTTCTTTCATTTTTTTAGTTATTCATTCAATGAATGAGGTTTCCAGCTGAACTTGAGTTTATGTACTACAGTACATGGGGAAGTGGAACAGAATTCTTCCTCCGTAAGCCATGCGTGTTGTAAGAGGCGACTAAAATGCCGGGAACAAGGGGCTAGTAACCCCTTCTCCTGTATACATTATCAAAGTTAAAAAGAGAACCTTTTGTTTTTCTTTTTGGGTCACCCTGCCTCGGTGGGATACAGCTGGTTTGTTGAAAGAAGAAGTATACATGGTTGTAGTTGTGTGGTAAATTACACATTAACATATTAATAATTTTTTTTTTTAACGCATTGGCCGTTTCACACCAAGGCAGGGTGACTCAAAAAGAAAGAAAAAACTTTCATCATCATTCAACACTTTCACCATCACTCACACATAATCACTTGTCTATGCAGAGGTGCTCAGATACAACAGTTTAAATGTCATTCCAAACTGCTAATATCCCAAACCCCTCCTTTAAAGTGCAGGCATTGTACTTCCATTTTCCAGGACTCAAGTCTGGCTAATAAATAAATAAATAAATATTTATATACAGTGGTACCCCGAGTTTTGTACATAATTCGTCCCAGAAGGCTGTTTGAGTGCCGTTACCGAACGAATTTGTTCCCATAAGGAATAATGTAAATTAGATTAGTCAGTTTCAGACCCCCCAAAAATACACTTACAAAAGCACTGTACGAAACTCGGGGTACCACTGTATTCTTTTTTCAACATGCCACTTATCTGCCACTGGGGGAGGGGGGTGACTTGAAAAAGAAGAAAGCTTTTCTTCTTACATTTAGTAATTTATACAGGAGAAGGGGTGACTAGCCCTTTGCTCCCAGCATTTTAGTCACTTCTTATGACGCTCATGGCTTATGGAGGAAGGATTCAATAAATATATTTAGCTACATGAATTATTAAATGCTTAGCTCTCCTTTTCTCATAGCAGTGTTTCATCATCTTTTCCTTCAGCAAGAATTACCAGGATAGCACACTTCCCTTAATTTTATGAATTATTGATATTTTCCTCTTCCCATATTTTCATGACATTATTTGCCTTGTTACCTACACATAACCCACACATAGGAGAAAGAAGCTTATGATGAGGTTACAGCCCAATGTGGACCATTGACTGTTCTACTCTCAGTATTGTGCCTTTTTCTTCTTTACAAATACTCTAATCTGCTTTCTTGTTTTCCCCCTTTTTTTTCCTCACTTGTGATTTTATAATGGTCCAAGACAGACCGAAATGGTCTACATTTTATTTATAAAATGCATCTTTGTTGTGAATTATTTCAATCACTGTATTATTAGCTTTATTCTTGATTACTATTTATATTTTAGCTATCCTTCTGATCGTGTTCTGGAAATTGGACAACCAGGCTGTAATGGATATGTAGGTTGGTAGACCACCAACAGCAACAGCCTGTTTGACCAGGCAAGCACCAGTCGAGCCTGGCCTATGGCCGGGCTCCAGAAGTAGAAAAACTCTCAGAACTCATCAAAGATATATCAAAGTAAGATTGGAATTAACTTTATATTTATGTCTTCTTCATTTCCAGGATCGTCCAGCAATGGCTCTCTACAGACCTGGTCAATCTCGACTTAGTAGTCGGATGCGCCAAGACCGCGAGGAAGGAGCAGAAACATCGTCATCTAGTCCAAGTCCTGTCATGCCTCCTGGGGACCCCAAGAAATACCAGTCACAGACCAAAAAGGAAAACTCAGATACCCAAAAAGAGACTTTGAACTCCAAAGAAGGATCTGTAGACTCCAGAAGTGACTCTCTGGATCTGGATCCTGAATATCCTAAAGACAAGGATGTGATGGGTAGGGAGGACCATATGAGCAGCAAGACATTCAGGGAGAGTAGGGTGAAGAGCAATGAAGCTTGTAGTGAGAAGTACTATAGCAAATTCAGGGATGGAAGGAACAAAGGCCATCACACGGGACGCAAGCGAGAAACGGAGGATGACATAGAGGTGCGTGACGGAGCCCATGGCGAGCAGAGCTCTGATATGGCAGACAGTGCAGAAACTTCTGCTGATATGAAGAAATTCCCAGGAGTAAAGACCATGACTTTCAGAAGGAGTGTTAGTCGAGAGTAGGGTAGCATTCTCACCGGATACTAGGTCTGGAAAAAGAAATTTTAATTTTTTTTATACAGGTTATATGGTTTTCACCTGGCTATTATCTGAGTGTTGATAGTCATATGTACTTTTGTGGGTAATTTAAAATAATTTTGCTGTTTTAACAAGCAAGTGCAAAATTTGTCTTCTGTGAAATTTGTTTTCATTTGCCTGAATATACGGGGCCAGGAGCTGTGACTCGACCCCTGCAACCACATATAGGTGAGTACAGTATTATACTTATAGAGATAAATTTGATATTAAGCAGATGTCAGATTAAACAATGGTTACAAAACCAGCTTATTTTTGGACTAGTTAATTATATGTGATATTAATATTTTGTTGATAGAAAAGTTTAAATTTTATTTAACCCAGTTTTGTGATTTTTTTCCAGACTTTTTTTTTTGGGGGTAGTCAGACAGCAATCATAATGATGATATGTAAAGTTTTCAAAGTGAAGATCTAAGTTAGGCTTGTTGCAATCATGAAGAGATAATACAATAATGGATAACACATTGAGATAACAAATTAATAGATACTACTACTCCAGGTTCCTGTGTATATCTCTGATAGGCTGTTATCCCCTCAAATGTCATTCCTAGTTACTCACAAAATCATAATAACACGAGTGCAAAAAATCACAGAACAGGTGGGACTGGAACCCATGGCAGGTGAGTCCTGTGAGCTTTAGGATTCGTCCTTCATGGGTTTGACCAGCACCCATTCTGTAATTTGTCCTTCATCTTGCACACACTTCCATATAACTTAGTCTTCTCCACCTACTTGTACCTAGTGTCTTCTTAAATTTTTAGTTTGATTTGTCTCGTATCCATCTTTCAGGAGTTTAATGTCCCAGTTTTTTGTTTTTTTTACATGCTGACCATCTACCCATGAGATAGGGTGACCCAGAAAAAAAGGGGAAACACATTCATCATCATTCATTCAATCATTTTATTGCCAGAAGTGTGCTGACATCATAGTTCAGATGACCCTCTGAACTGGAACATCCTCACCCCTCCTTTAGAGTGCAGGCATTGTACTTCCCACCATCAGGACCCATGTCCATTTAACCAGTTTCCCTGAATCATTTCAGGGGATTCAGGTGACCTAAAGAAGGAATCACATTCTCCATCACTCATTCAGTAGCTGTCTTGTCAAAAGTGCGTGGACATAATAGTTCAAAGACCCTTCGAACTTCAGCATCATCACCCGTCCTTCAGGGTTCAAGAACTATTCTTCCCACCATCAGGATTCAAGTTTGACTAACTGAACTTTCGTTATTGTTGAACAACATCAACCCCAAATACAATGCATACAGCATCTTTATTTATTAATGTTTTCTTATGCCGTATTGGCCATTTCAGTCTTACACCCCACATTTTTCTTTATTCATAGGACAGAGCAAAATCAACTGCCCTTTCTTATCCTTTATATGCTATTATTTTACATTAATTATCTAAACAAAATTAAAAGTCAAAGTCAGAGATTTATTTTTCATATGATACAATTAAACTATCATTATAAATTTATTATATAAACAATATTGAAGTCAAAGTTAAATATTTATTTCCATATGATACAATGTTTGTACAGAGATGGGTGATATTTGGTTGTGCATGCAAAAAGCCTATGGTTATGCAGGGCATTTTGTGCAAATTATGCAGAAATTCGTTCACTTGGATCAATGAAAATGAATGCACCTGGATGCCACACTAGTACAGCTGCTGAACATGAGGTTTGTCCCTTTTAAAACAGGCACGTAAAGCATCTTTGTATTTAATAAACACTGAGAATGTCAGCTGTCTGATGCCTATGAGCTCTATTAATTTTAGTGGCCTCTTTTTGCCTGTCATTGAAAGTTAATACTGAATGTATTTTTTGTATATAATATATCCCAGATGTAAGTGACATTTTCCATGGTTGTTTATACAGTAGTAAATAAATTGAAGGCCATTTTAATTTTGTTTACCTGATACCAACCACTTCTCTCCCCTTACTGTATAACCCCTGTGGTTTAGCGCTTCTATTTGATTATAATAATAATAATTATTCTCTCCCCTTGTATACATTTATAGGTTAAAAATCATGGTAACTGCTATTATAGTACCATCAGTGATAGTGCTAGTACAGAACTACTACTGGCTAGTTCCTCCAGAGATGTGTGTGTAAACATATAAAAATTGCTGAGGTGTTTCTGTTCTTTGTCACTGGTATTATTTCTTGTTTATAGCCACACATTTTGTAGTGATTTATTCCCATGGTAGAGATATCATTACTTTTGATTCTTCTTGTGGGCAGCCACCATTTTTGTGATACCATGGGTTGTGGCTCTTGATATCACCACAAGCGGGTTGGCACTTGATTTGCTGGTGGCCTGTGATGCAGTGGTGTACAGTACTCGCTACAATCCATCCTGCACACTCCAAACCACGATGACCTGATTTCACTGGCAACCATCACTCCTGTTCCATTCAGTGTCTTAGGTACCTATGGGAACATGATGTTCATTACTTAATAGAAAGAAAAGAAATGTTTTACATCCCAGTCATAGCCAATATCTACCAAAATGGCCACTTGCTAACAATTACATATTTTTTATGTTTGTCTGAATTCAAACTCATTTATTATTCACTCCTTTTATACCCAATGTGCATAACTAATTAAGTTTTTGTTAGATAATGCTGTCCTCTGTTCTTCGTTCATCGTGCTACTTACTGTACAACTATAGATGCTCCTTGCTCTGTGATGGTTCAACTTTCGATATTTCGATTTTACGATGTTAATGTTCTATTCTTCACAATATTCTTTAGGCTCAGTGTTATTTCAGCTGACTATGTTAATGGTGAGTAACCTGTACAACATATCACTACATGTACTATACCTGTACCATCCTTGGGTAATCAAGTTAATGTACAGTGGACCCCCGGAAATCGAACATTCTTCATTCCAGAATGCTGTTCAAGTGCTGTTACCAAACAAATTTATTCCCATAAGGAATGATGTAAATTAGATTAGTCCATTTCAGACCCCCAAAAATACACCTATAAAAGCACTTACAATAATAAACTTACATAAAAGGGCAAGTTGGGAGGGTTCGATTTCTGAGGGTCCACTGTACTTGATTACCCAAGGATGTACTGTACAGTACTATAGTACATTTATTGGTAGGATAAACTTGTATTCATTTATTTACTTTTCAGTACTGGTATTTAGTTATTAGTATTAGTACTGTATAGATGGCATGAACTAAAGCATGTAGGCTCCTGAAAAGACAAGTAATTGAGTGATATTGTATTTATAGCTTAGTCATCCCTCTCCCATCACTACTTTAGTGATAGTGGCAGAAGTCTGTAATTTTTTTTAACACACCAGCTGTCTCCCACTGAGGCAGGTTGACCCAAAAAAAAAGAAACACTTTCACCATCATTCACTCCATCACTGTCTTGTGTCTTGCCAGAAGGGTGCCAATACTTTAGTTCAAAACTGCAAATATCCCCACCCCTTCTTCAGAGTGCAGGCACTGTACAGGAGGACCCCACATTTACTGCACCTTCTTTTCGGTGTTTCATGTTTTCATTGGCTTCAAATTGAGCCATTGTTAATTATGTTTCACACACCAGTAATTGTCACTGGTAGGTGGAACGATGGCTGAATTGAAAGCCAATGTTAATATGGAACACCACCTCCAGGACTTGAGTCCTGGAGGTGGCTCCAGGACTCAAATCCATTTATGTATCTTCCCGAATTCTTCCCAAGTGTCTCGGGTGTTTCTCCAGTATTACCATCATTTCATAAATACAGCCTCTCCTCACTTAACGACGGAGTTCCTGTTCCTAAGACCACATCATTAAACGAATTTGTTGCTAAGTGAGGAACATGTACTACAGTGGACCCTCGGTTAACGAATACCCCGGAAATCGTGCAATTATGTAAGTATAATTTTGTAAGTTCTTGTGGAAGTGTATTTTTGGGGGTCTGAAATAGACTAACCTACGTGAAATTTTTCCTTAAGGGAGTAAATTCGTTCGGTAATGGCACTTGAGCAGACTTCAGGAGTGAAGTTTTTACGAAACTCGGGGGTCCACTGTATAATGGTAGTGAGTTTGTGTCAACCATCTTTGATATTGTTTTAATGTCACCTTTGCACCATTTATAACATTTCTGATATATTTTTAAATGTTTATGCAATAGTGT
Organism: Cherax destructor; assembly: GCA_009830355.1. Taxonomy (NCBI): domain Eukaryota; kingdom Metazoa; phylum Arthropoda; class Malacostraca; order Decapoda; family Parastacidae; genus Cherax; species Cherax destructor. The sequence goes on from WNWK01000672.1 coordinate 96,373, forward strand.
ATTGTAGTATATTGAAATAAACAGAATAGAGGAAATCAGCTCTAATATACATTATTTAGGTATGAATACTGGTCAGAGAGCCTGTTGTAAGTCCGAGGCATCGGTAAATGAGTATATCTGGTGGCTAAAGCTCTCGCTTCACACGGCGAGGGCCTGGGTTCGATTCCCAGCCAGGGCAGAAACATTGGGCGTGTTTCTTTACACCTGTTGTCTATGTTCCCCATCAGTAAAATGGGTACCTGGGTGTTAGTCGACTGGTGTGAGTCGCATCCTGGGACACTGACCTAATCTGCCTGAAATGCTCAGCATAACAAGGGACTTTCTATATAGTAGTATGTCACTGATGTCAGCTAGGCCTGTATACCATGTACAGTGGACCCCCGAGTTTCGTAAACCCCGGAAATCGTACATTTATGTAAGTATAATATTGTAAGTGCTTGTGGAAAAGTATTTTTGGGGGTCTGAAATAGACTAACCTACGTGACATTTTTCCTTAAGGGAGTAAATTCGTTCGGTAATGGCACTTGAGCAGACTTCAGGAGTGAAGTTTTTACGAAACTCGGGGGTCCACTGTACATGTACTTGTAGTAAATAAAGATATTATTATTATTATTATTATCACTAAGTGAGGAGAGGCTGTAATGTACTCTTAGGAGAGGAAGCTTATGACAATGTTGCAGTCTATCCTGGTCCATTGTCAAATCAGTTATGATTTGACACTGGGCCAGGATAGACCGAAACCTCGTCATATTTCCTAAGTGCAAGTTAGTCATGAATTGTTTGAGAAATTATATTGTGACTTATTGTTCTCAATATTGATTGTAATGAAACCTCAAAGTTTTATAGATTCCTCTATTTGCAAAATCCTCTTTGCCCTTTCTTTCAGATCTTGTCAACCATTAACAAACTGTGCTCCACTCCACCTGAAGGCTTTGCCACTCCACTCATCCCATACTCCATTAGCAAATTGTGCTCCACTCCACCTGAAGGCTTTGCTACTCCACTCATCCCATACTCCATTAGCAAACTGTGCTCCACTCCACCTGAAGGCTCTGTCACTCCACTCATTCCATTCTCCACATCAGCTCTACTTGTTTCATTCCCCACATTGTTTACAGAGGTGAAATAAAAACTGAGGTAAGATTGTTTCAGGCACATTCTTTTATTAAAATTTATGTATATACAATATAGTAATTAGAACATGGAGAAAATGGAAAATACTGTATGTAGATTTTTGCAGTAAAATTTATAGTATACAAACAATGAGAGAACTGTTTTCACACATTATTGTAACATAATGTACAATGAAACCTCCTCAGTGTTCAAACGTACTGGACCTCAAGCAAACCAGAGTCCGAACAATTTTGTTAAAAAAAACTGACCTTTGAACGTTTTTCTGGAGTCCAAACTTGCTGACTTGTTTAAAATTCAGTTGTAAAAAAGATTTACAGGAAAGCGCTGTTTCAAAGGTGTTTTGAAGTGACCTCTGACACTGACCTGGCTCAGAGACTTTTGGAAGAGTCAGTTCAACATCTTCTAGTGTGAGGTTGATAATTAAAGCCTGGCAAATACTGTTTTGGACGTTGAACTTTTTGTAGTTCGAACACCACCTAGGAACCAATTAAGTTCAAACACCGAGGTTCCACTGAATTGCATTTTAATTAAAATTATATAAAAAAAAGTTGGATCAGGAATACTGATTTGCCATTTATTCTTTTGTTGTTTTCCTTTTGGACAAAATGATTGTGTAGAGAATTTTGCCTTATCTATGGCCCATCGAGGCAAGGTGACCCCCAAAAAAATAAGAAACACTTTCATCATCACTCACTCCATCACTGTCTTGTCAGCGAAGGACCGATGCTACAGTTCAAAACTACAAATATCCCCACCCTTCTTTATTATCCTTGTGATAATAGTAAAGATATTTATATTTCCTTCAGTTCAATTACCTTGATGCCTGTGGAGGGCTCTTGATCTGAGATCAAATCAAGCTTGATTCCATTACTACAGTGGTCCCTCGGTTTTCGCCGAAAATTCGTTCCAGAATGCTGCTCAAGTGCCATTACCAAACGAATTTACTTCCTTAAGAAATAATAGCACGTAGGTTAGTCTATTTCAGACCCCCAAAAATACACTTGCAACAGCACTTACGAAAATACACTTACATAAATGTTTGAGTTTGGAGATGCACGAAAACCGAGGGACCACTGTATTATGGTTATGGGAAACACTAAACCCTTAGGAGTCATATACCTCCTGGGACATGGAAGTTAATCAGGTTCAATCCTCAGATGGATAGTGGTAGTAGTACATATTGTTATACATAGTAGTAGGTGTGACATTTACAGAGCACCTCGACCATGTAGATCAGTGTCTTTACCTTTGATGAGTTTTGAAAGTCTTTCTACTCCTGGAGCCTGACCATGAGCCAGGCCATATAAATAATGAAATATAATGAAAACAAGGACAAAATATAATGAAAAAACAAAATTAACAAACAATAAAAGCAGATCCAAGGAAGGGGATGATCAGTCCAGTTCCATAGATCAGGAGCCCATCATCATGAAGGATCCTTCCTTCAGGGACTCAATCCTCCCATTTCCCAAGTGATATTCAAATTCAAATTCTTTATTTCAGCATGATACAATGTTTGTACAGAGATGGGTGACATTTAGGTGTGCATGCTGAAAGCCCTTAGTATGCAGAGCATTTCAGGCAAACTTAAACCTATCTTACAATAAATATATTCACTACTCACTATAAGCTAAATACAAAAATATTTTATAACACATGTTTAACACTTCTTATGTATGATAATAATGATTGTCCAGAGAGCTGAGGAGGGGTTGTTGAGGTGGTTTGGACATGTAGAAAGAATGGAACGAGACAGAGTGACTTAGAGAGTGTATAAATCTGTAGTGGAGGGAAGGCGGGGTAGGGGTCGGCCTAGGAAAGGTTGGAGGGAGGGGGTAAAGGAAGTTTTGTGTGCGAGGGGCTTGGACTTCCAGCAAGCATGTGTGAGCGTATTTGATAGGAGTGAATGGAGGCGTATGGTTTTTAATACTTGACGTGCTGTTGGAGTGTGAGCAAAGTAACATTTATGAAGGGATTCAGGGAAACCGGCAGGCCGGACTTGAGTTCTGGAGATGGGAAGTACAGTGCCGGCACTCTGAAGGAGGGGTGTTAATGTTGCAGTTTTATAACTGTAGTGTAAAGCACCCCTCTGGCAAGACAGTGATGGATTATTATTTTTATTATAATCAAATAGAAGCGCTAAACCACAGGGGTTATACAGCAGACAGTGATGGAGTGAATGATGATGAAAGTTTTTCTTTTTCGGGCCACCCTGCCTTGGTGGGAATCGGCCGATGTGTTAATAAAAAATTTTTTTTACATGATGGCCATCTCCTACTGAGGCACTGTGACCCAAAAAAGAAACACTTTCACCATCATTCACACTATCACTGTCTTGCCAGAGGCACGCAGATACAACATCTCAGATGTTCCTCCAAACAGCAAATCTTTCCACCCTTAATGTATATGACCATCAAATTACTTGTCCTTTGCCAGGAACTTGCCTGCTTCTCTCCATATCACCTGAACAGAACTGATATTAATATAGTTGTATAGTATGCTAAGAGGGTCTTAAACTAATGAACGCCCAAGTTACATTCTAACTTATGGACAAGGTCCATAAGAAGTAATATTTAATAAAAATGTTTTACTAATGTTGATCCACAGATATGAACATGTGCAAGCCCATAACTATATTTTGTAAGATTGTTTTATACTATAGTGAAATAGGTTCTGAGTTGTAAGCGACTTGTTTATTGGTTGAATCATGAGAAATGCAACAACTCTTTTATTAGTTGTGGAGCACTGTATGGTAGTTGTGTCAGTAGCCATTATGTGTATCGTTAGTAACCGATAGTATTATGCATGCAATATTCACTCCTCTGAAAAGACTCTAGGCATGACAGCCTGTGACAAATAACCACTGATATCTCTGTTGGTAAGGGCTAGATGAGGTCAGTTTGAATCGAGCTGTTTGAATCGAGCTGAAGCGCTCTCTCTGCAGATGCATCTCTACAATAAACAGCAGAACTGCGATCGAGTATCATTCTCCGCCTACACAGTGACCACAATATGCCCAGACTGAGGGCATGACAGTTGTAGCTGCCACTGTGAGTGCATAGTTGCTGGCCGTGTTATGGCGACAGGTGGTGCAGGATTAACTGCATTATTTTCTCTACAGCATGCATTTACCAGGTAATATATTGTCGAATTCAGGGAGAAGTTAATGTTAGGTTTTAATTCTATCGCCTGCATCAGCGGTCATGAAGGCTGAAACTCACTAGACATTAATATTAAGTTTAATTTAATATTTAAACTAGGGATTAAAGTACAGGCAAATTCTTCAGTATTTATACACTAAGAGATACTACTGTATGCAAAATAACCACTGTGAAAAAAAATAGTGAATTTCAAAGCACTATCATGAGAAATCATGAAAGTTCTAGGAAATTCAGTTTTTTTCACATTCATTATTCTGTTTACTATTGTGATATCACCTGTTTACTGTGATCTATTGCATATTGCTGTATATCTCGATGTATATACCTTGCAATAAGATATTAGGAATACTGCTTAGGTCCAGTATCTTGTAGTGTTGCAGTTATTAGAGGCTGGGTTTAGGTATCCTGGGGTGTAACATAGTTTGGTAAGGGAGAGATGGTTGTCTCCTGGTGGTCCAGATCCACTGTTCTGGGATTTGTCTTTCCTTGTTGTTGCTAGAACTGAATTTGTTGCTGAACTCACGAGTTTCATGTTCATCCGGGTCAGTAAGGCTGATCGTTGAGTGTGTGATTCGTCTTTGTGCTGGCTTAGCCCAGCCACTGGTGTCACCCCAGACCCACTTCCGTGGCTGTTGGTGTTGTTGCTGCTGCTGCTGGTCTTGGTGGTGCTGTTGTTGTTTGTGGTGGTGCTGCTGTTGGTGGTGGGGTCGTTGGTGCTGCTGTTGGTGGTGGGGTCGTTGGTGCTGCTCTTGGTGGTGGGGTTGCTGGTGCTGCTGTTGCTGATGATGCTGCTGCTGCTGATGGGGCCACTGCTGCTGTTGCTGCATGTGGGGCCGCTGCTGCTGCTGTTGCTGCTGTTGGTGGTGGTGGGGCTGCTGGTGTTGCTGAAAATGCTGCTGCTGTTGCTGCTGCTGTTTCTGTTGGTGGTGGTAGTGGTTGGGCTGCTGCTGGGGCCTACTTAATAAAGCTCCTGGACTGGACTTCTGTGGCTCATTCCTAATACTGAAAGAATGAGGCAGTTTTCCTAAAGTGGAAAGAGAGTTTGCAAGCTTGTGGACTGGAAACTCGGTAAAGTGTCTGGCAGTTGGTACAAGAACTGCTGTTGTTGAGAAGGGAGACTCAGTGACATGTTTTGTTAATGGTACAATGACTGATTTTGTTATTGTGGTGACTGGAGATTTAGTGACGTGTTCAGTGATTGGTACAAAGATTGTTGTTGTAGTTATTGGAGGCTTGGTAACATGTTTAGTGACTGGTTCAACAACTGCAGTTGTAGTTGTAACTAAAGACTTGGTGATGTGTTTATTGACTGGTACAAACACTGTGGTTGTTGTTGTTGTAGTTATTGAAGATTTGGTGACATGTTTAGTGATTGGTACAGGTGCAGTTGTAGTAGTAGCTGAACACTTGGTGACATGTTTATTGACTGGTACAAACACTGTTGTTGTTGTGGTACCCGTCACAGTTAAAATCGGTGTTTGCTCAACCGATCTTGAAAATACAGGTGTTACAGTGCTTTGTGTGGAAAATTGTGTCGAACTGTTTGGTAGCTCTGGTGTTTTTAACAATGCCTCAGGAAGGAGGTCACTTTTTAAAGGGTCATTGAGGTCCGTGGCAGCAAGAGGAAGTGTCTCATTAAAATCTTCACCAAGGTGTAAGCCTGTAGACTCTGTTTCAGTAACTTCCTTCATCTGAGTTATCAAGAAGTATATAATCAGCATCATGTTTATCGACAGTGATGAAATGAGAGTCTTGATAAAGCTCTGTTCCTTCAGGAGATAACTGTACTTCTGCTGTATTAACAAGCAAAATGACTTCCTCAGTCTTTTGAAATTTATTTGTAAGATCTGTTTTATTAAGGCTTAAATTTGATTTGTCCCCAGTGATTACAAAGTCATCATGTATGTCATCAGTTAACTGTTGATTTTCCTGAAATCCCTCATTAATAAAGAGGTAATCACTTTCTTGCAGCTGTGTCTTCACTGTCTTAGGTTCAACACGTCCAGGTATTTTTCTTTTTAATGAAGTATCATTATTTTCATTGTTAGAATTCTGCGATGGCAGTACAGTATCCTCAGTTATACCAAATTGGCTCATGTTCTTTTGAACATGTTCTTTTGTATAATTTTCTGTGCTTCTGGCAACTGGCTAGTACGACCTTTAACAGGCACTTTCTCGTTGGTTGTAATTCTTTGCTTGGAATTTGATTGTCCTTGATCATGAGAAAGCTGAGCATCAGGGACAGGTTGGTCAGTGGTGTTCTTAATGTACATCAAGTGTTCTTTATCCAGAAAATTTTCTTGTATTATACTGTCAGAACTTGTTTCAGCATTATTATTATAATCTAGAGTGATTACTTCTTCCATTGGTACAGTGTTCTGTGGTCTTAAGCTACCCTTCCAAACCTCTTGTCTTAGATGAATATTATCTGGTGAAGAATCTACTGTAACAGACTGTACCTGTACCTCTATTGGTTCATCTGAAGCATCATCTGCCTCAGTGGAAGGCTGTATCTGTTCATCTCTTGGTTTATCTGAAGCAGCATCTGCTTCAAGGGAAGGATGTATATGATCCTCTGTTAAATGATCTGAAGGAGAATCTGTTTCAAGGGAATGATGTACATGATCCTCTGTTGATTGATCTAAAGGAGAATCTGCTTCAAGGGAAGGATTCACATGATCCTCTGTTGACTGATCTGAAGCAGAATCTGCTTCAAGGGAAGGGTGTACATGATCCTCAGTTAATTGATCTGAAGGAGAATCTTCTTCAAGGGAAGGATGTACATGATCCTCTGTTGACTGATCTGAAACAGAATCTGCTTCAAGGGAAGGGTGTACATGATCCTCAGTTAATTGATCTGAAGGAGAATCTTCTTCAAGGGAAGGATGTACATGATCCTCTGTTGATTGATCTGAAGCAGAATCTTCCTTCCCAAGAAATTGTACTTGTTCTTCTGTTGATTCATCTGCAGAAGCACTTTTTGCAAGTGGAAGCTGTAAAAGTTCCTCTGTTGATTTATCAACGTGATCAATTTGAACCATCTTAAGATGCTGTTTAGTATTGTAAGATGTGCTTTGTCTTTCGTCTGATGCAACTTCAGAGTTATATGTTGCTTCAGGATATTCCAAGTGTGGTAATTTTGAGGTTAGGAAAGATTGCTGTATACTTTTCTTTGCTTGTTGTTGGAATTGCTTGTGATCTTGTGAAACTCTCATACTATTATTTATCATTATTGATGGCTGTTCAATGCCATCTGTAATAAAGCTTTGTTCTCCTGAATTGTGATCTTGTTCAATGGTAACTACTCTCTCTTGTTCTGTATTTGAATTATCTTCATTATCAATTAAAAAGTCTTCATCTATTGCTCTATTGTCTGAATTATTTTTGTTAGAATAAAAATTCACTTTAGTAATGGAATTATTTACCACTGTTTCAACTTGGTGTTGTCTGTAGTGTGATAAATTTAATTCTTCCATTGATTCATTATGGACACCATTAAACAGATGAATGCTACTGGTCATGGCTTCATTAAGTAAGGGTTTATGTTTTGTAATTTCCAGTACATCTATATTTGGCAAGGCTGGACTGATATTTGATGGAGTTACCTCCTCAATGGGTAGTGTTGTGTTTTTATTTGGCAGAGATAACCCCATATTAATGGGAGGTCTATTATCTTTTAAATTTGTTATAGCTTTTGGGTCAGGAGGGATGTCGAGTGGCACAGCCCCAGTATCTACCGATACACTTAAGCCATTGATGATATCCATGTGGCCATGAACATAATGGTTGTTGTAAGATTTAGTATTTTTGTCAGTGAAGCTCAAGAGATTCTCAGTCATGGTCACCCTTGGAATTTTATAGTTCATGTCAGCAGGATCTGGAGTGTAGACTTGAGTTTCTGTGTCTTGGAAAATTGCTTCCTCTGTCTGAGTTCCAGAGGGAATAAAAGTTGAAACCTCTGTGTCGTGGTGTGTGTTGGTTGGTACATATGGGTCTGGGCTGATTGTAGTTCTAATGTCAAAATAAACTCCAGCTGCTTCGACAGGTTCAGTGGTATGTTCAGTCACACTGACATCAATATCAAAGTCATGGATACTTTCAGGTATGAAGAATTTCCGTAAAGAATGAGCCTCGAATCTTGAATTATCTGGGCTTCTGCCATCATTACTCACAGCATCAGTGGCAGGAAAAGACATCACAGAACTCTTGTTGCTCACCCCTGACAGATTTTGCAGGATGTTCTCTGACGTTCTATTGACAGCAACTTCAGAGTTTCTACCTCTATTAGTCATTGTTTGACCATTAGGAGATTTATATGGCAATCTTTCATTTGCTATTACTCCACTGAATATATTGTCACTCTCTTGTGTTATATTAGCTCTTAGTCTATCAAGTTCTCCTACAGTCATCACCAAAGCCTCACTATCACCCAGTTTGCCATACTTCAAAGCATCACCAAAAATGTTGTATCCTGCACCTCTTGTCAAGTCCACTTGTTTGCTGTTCATAGTGTCAGTATAATCGTGAAAGTTGTCTGTATTGTGCCCAGCCTCTCCACTGTAGATACTGTCTCTAACAGTACCTGCTGGATAATAGTCTGGTTTCTCACTTTGTTTGTTGATATTAGTGTTATAATCTGTTTCTCCTCTCTGTATATCCTCAACATTTTCATCATCATACTCTGCCTCTCCTCTCTCATTATCCTCAGTTCCTGAATCATACTCTTCCTCTCCATGTATATCCTCATCACCATCATCATATTCTGCCTCTAGTCTCTGTATAAAAGCTCCTGCATCATACTCTGCTTCCTCTCTCTGTATATCCTCAACTCCTGCATCATACTCTGCTTCCTCTCTCTGTATATCTTCAACTCCTGCATCATACTCTGCTTCCTCTCTCTGTATATCCTCAGGAGCTACATTATACTCTGCCTCTCTTCTCTGCATATCCTCTACAACTGTATTTGGCTCTCTTCTCTGTTTTTCATTTCCAAATATATTTGACTGTAGTTTCTGTAAATAACCTGTATCCTTGGTATTGTTTGATGACTTGACTTTTTCTGTGCTTGCATTTACAGAACTGCTAAATACTAATGGTACTTCTGAATTAGGTGGTTCATGACCTTTTGTTGGGATATCTGTAGTGATTTCTGTAGTATTTATTTCTCTTTTATTACTAAATGGTGTATTCCACTTTCGTTTCTTTTCATTGATCGCTGTATCCAGTTGTGTATCTGCTGTGGTTCCATGTGTGTCTGGCAACTGTATGTATGCTCTGTTGCTTCCTGTATCCAGCAATCCATCTCCTGTTACAAAGTTGCCCGGAGTCACTTGGTTATGAGAATTTTGTGGAGGCGCTTGTATACCAGGTAAAACAAGTACTGGTACTAGTGGAAATGTGTAGGGGTATGGTGTGATTGTTGTGTATGGATTGTACCCATACTGAGGGTAGTGTCCTTGGTAGAAATACCCATATTGCTCCCCACTTCTGAATCTTGGTACTGGGGTACGCAAGGATCTGTAATTATGATTATAGTGAGGAACGGTTTGGAAATGAGTGTTGTTGTGGATAAGATGAGGTTCCTCAGTATTGGATATATTGGGTGTAACTAGAGTGTTGGAAATGTTATGTAGCACTTTAGAAATGTTAGGTAAGTTTTGGATGTTGACAATGTCGGGTGGTACAACCTGGATGGTAGGAACATGCTTGGAGTAGTGTTCTTGGTGTGTTACACCTTGGAGTTCTTCAGGCAACAATATTGGAGAGGCTGGTGCTTCCTCTGTAACGGTGAAAGGCTTATTTTTTTCTCTGTTGAAATCCTTTGACATTTTTAAGCTACCTTCTTGCGTTGTCTGTTCATTACTGTCCTCTTCTTCTTTATTGTTTTGTTTTTTGAGTTGAGAAGTACTGGAACTTCCAGGAAATGACTGTGGCAGGTCTTGGAGTATAGGTTGAGTGGATGATTTAAATGATGTATGTGTTCTCTGGGGCTGCCCTGTATCAGACTGTGCATTAGTAGAACCTTTTACAGGGAAATAATTGTATTCCTGTTCCTTTGACTGATCTTTTGTAGAATTTGTTTGAACTGCATCCTGGGAATGGTCAGTATGTGTATGAGGATCTCCTGACAGCCCAGTGGTAATGTCACCATCATTAACTTGGTGACCATCAGGAAATTCAGTTTCCATATGATGTGGATTGATCATAAAGGTCTCATCTTCATGGAAATGGGACGACCTCTTGTTTGGTACAAGTATTAGAAATTCTTCCGTTTTAGTAGATGGATTTCCTTGTTTAGGGTCCAATGGCTTGAGACTTTTGTGTTCATTATCCTTTATCTCTCTATCTTTCTTGGTTCCTTGCCCATGTGTGGATAAGTCACTTTTTGAGATATTTGAAATATGTCTCGACTTGTTCTTCATGGTTTGAAGCAATGGAATTAGCTGCAGCATATTCAGCTTGGCTTGGTTACCACTAGATCTAAGGGACAGAGATGGAGTGTCAGTTAAAATTCTACTATTTCTTAAAAAGAATTCTATGGAAGAAATGTTACTTATACTTGGAACATCTGTTGTATTGGGAAACTCTTGAGCAGTAAGTGTACTTTGATTTATTTTCTTGGTAAATGAGAAAATATTTCTAGTTATCTTTGGAAATGCATCTGTTGAGTGAGAGGTATTTTCAGTTGAGTTTTCTAGACTTTGAAGTCTACTTTTAGGGTTAAAATCAGAAGAGTCTAAATAATGGGATATGATTGACTTATCTTCAAAGACTCCGATGTTTTCTTGTGAGTTTGTGGTGAAGCTACGAGTGTCTGTATCATATGAAGCTGTTACCACTGATGACTTTAATACCAAAACTGATTCTATTGGAGTTCGGGGTCTTTGGTTTTGCTGTCCAGGGACTTGCGGAGTGTGTGTTTCATTGACCTCTGGAGTTTGTATTCCACTAACCTGCAATTGTGAAGTTTGTGTTCTAGTGATGTTTGAAGTCTGAGCTCCAAGGATATGCAAAGTTTCCACTCCAGAGATTGGTGGGATTTGTGTTCCAGAGACTAGTGGTGTTTGTGTTCCTGGGACATTAGGAATTTTGTGTGTCCTAGAGACCTTTGGAATTTCATGTTTTCTGGGAACATTTGTATTTTCAATGGCTTCAGGGAACTGTGGAATTTCCATTCCAAAATCACTTGGAATTTCTTGACTTCCAGGAATGTGGACAGTAGACTCCTGTGTTTTTGTACTGTTCACCACACTATAAGGAGAGTAATGTGATGTTTGTGTTAGAGTTCCAGATGATGAAGAGTTGGATGTATCCGGATGCTGTGTGGAGATGGATGTATCCGGATGCTGTGTGGAGATGGATGTATCTGGATGCTGTGTGGAGATGGATATATCTGGATGCTGTGTGGAGATACTCAAGTCAGGAAAAAAAGGTAATGGCTTTATCTCAAGTACTGGTTCTTCTAGGAAAGTGATGCTTCTGGGTGTTGTAACTGGGAGTGATGATGATGTGATAACTGGAAAATGACTGGTGGGAGGACTTGGTGTCGTTACTGGGAGTGATGATGATATACTGACTGGAAAGTGACTGGTGGAAGTAGTACCAACAGATTCAGATTCACCATTAATGGCAAAAACTGTGCTGTTTTTGTGTTTCGGTAAGTGACGTAAAAATGTGTGTTGCTGGTGAAGTGGGAGACCAGTTGCCACAGCTGGTTCGTATACTGGCAAATCATTTAGAGGTGTAAAAGTAGAACCACCTGGAGGGATCACCGGAATTCCAGTTGGCCTGGGTGGTGGGAAGGTTTGATTGCCTGGAAGCTGTCCTGATGCAAAGCCTTGAGTCTTGTTCTTGTTTATCCCTTCTTGGTACTCAGGTAATGTGGGATTCTGGCGTAAGTGACGGATTTGTGGATGCTGCTCAAACATTGATGAAAAATCTTTCGATTCTATAAATGCTTGGGGATGAGGAGACAATGTTGATGTTCCTTGGTGGTGTGACACCACTGTTGATGTTCCTTGGAGCTGTGGCACCGCTGTTGATGGTCCTTGAAGCTGTGGCACCATTGTTGATGGTCCTTGGGGCTGCGACACCACTGTTGATGGTCCTTGGAGCTGTGACACCACTGTTGATGGTCCTTGGAGCTGTGACACCACTGTTGATGGTCCTTGGGGCTGTGATGCCACTGTTGATGGTCCTTGGGGCTGTGGCACCACTGTTGATGGTCCTTGGCGCTGTGGCACCACTGTTGATGATCCTTGGGGCTGTGGCACCACTGTTGATGGTCCTTGGCGCTGTGGCACCACTGTTGATGATCCATGTGGAGGTGAAGTCAATGCTGAAAGTCCTTGGGAAGGTGGAGACAATGTTGAAAGTTCTTGGGAAGGTGAATTGTCTGTTAAAACTTCCTCAGGTTGTAAGAACGCTGCTGGAAATTCTTGATGTAGTGGATAATCTGTTTGAATCTCCTGGGGTAGCAGAGAAAGTGCTGGAAGTTTCTGTGGGTGTGGATACACTGGTTTGTGTTTCTGGGGTGGTGGAGAGACCATTGAGAAGTTCTGAGGATAAAAAGCTACTCTTACAAGTTTGTGAGGTAATGGAACCACTGTTGAATGTTTGGTAGGTAGTGGAGGTACTGTTGAATGTTTGTGAGGTAGTGTAGGTATTATTGAATGTTTGTAAGGTGGAGGTACTGTTGAATGTTTGTGAGGTAGTGGAGGTACTGTTGAATGTTTGTGAGGTAGTGGAGGTACTGTTGAATGTTTGTGAGGTAGTGGAGGTACTGTTGAATGTTTGTGAGGTAGTGTAGATATTGTTGAATGTTTGTGAGGTAGTGTAGATACTGTTGAATGTTTGTGAGGTAGTGGAGGTACTGTTGAATGTTTGTGAAGTAGTGGAGGTACTATTGAATGTTTGTGAGGTAGTGGAGGTACTGTTGAATGTTTGTGAAGTAGTGTAGATACTGTTGAATGTTTGTGAAGTAGTGTAGATACTGTTGAATGTTTGTGAGGTAGTGGAGGTACTGTTGAATGTTTGTGAGGTAGTGTAGATACTGTTGAATGTTTGTGAGGTAGTGGAGGTACTGTTGAATGTTTGTGAAGTAGTGGAGGTACTGTTGAATGTTTGTGAGGTAGTGGAGGTACTGTTGAAGGTTTGTGAGGTAGTGGAGGTACTGTTGAATGTTTGTGAGATAGTGGAGGTACTGTTGAATGTTTGTGAGGTAGTGGAGGTGCTGTTGAATGTCTATGAGGTAGTGGAGGTACTGTTGAATGTCTGTGAGGTAGCAGAGGTACTCTTGAATGTTTGTGAGGGGGTGGTGATACTGTTGGAAGTTCCCAAGGTATTTGAATATCATCTGAGCAATTCTGCAAGTTTTGGCAAATATGCCTATAGTAATTGTTGATAGTGAAATCATTAATAATATTTCGAGGAATATTTCTTCTTCCTTTGTTAAATTCAGTTGTTCGTCGAGATTCAAGAACGGAGATGAATGGGTTTTTCCTAATAGCCTCAAGGATTTCCTCTTTCTTGTCAGAATATGCAGGTTCATCAATCACTGAATAATATGGCAACCTTAAACCTGGGTATATGTTGCTGTTGATGTTAAATAAGGATATGGGTCCTGGTTGTGGCTTAAAGTTACCTTGTAGTGGTGTTATTGAAGATATTAGTGCTGAGTGTGGTGTAAAGTTATTTTTTAGAGGTGTTATTAAAGTTGTGGGTGCTGGTTGTGGTTGAAAATTACCTTGCAGTGGTTTTATTAAAGATAATGGTGCTGGTTCTGGTTGAAAGTTACCATGTAGTGGTGTCAAGAGAGTTTCACTGCCCTCAAACTGAAGTAATCCATCATCCTTGTAGGCTTGTAAGATAGGGTCTGGTACAGGATTACCAGTAGTCAGAACGTTAGGAACGTTAGGCTTTAATTGAACTTCCTGCTTATCATTTAATGGATCAAAATATTCTAAATAGTGTGAAGGAGCCCTGTGAGGGTATCTTTGTGGTTGTTGATGTATCCATGAGGCATTATTTTGGGATTCTCGCCTATCAGATGCAGGGAGAAACTGGTCCGAAGATTTCTTGAAATGGTGGTAGTCTGGTGGCATGAATATTTCCGAGTGTTGCTCATTATATTTTTCTTGGTTGCTTCTCTTGTGAGCTGTTCTTGTAGGTTCATGTGTATTATGTTCTTCCTTGAGGTCCCATATTGGCATTGTGTTTCCTCGAAATTGAGACACCTGAGGACCATGTACAGGGATGGACTCTTGCTCATGGTAATATGAATTTGTTTCATCAGTGCCCAGTAGTTCAGAAATGTCTATATTGGAGTACATTTCTCTGTAAGCTTCTTGTTCTTCCTTGGAAGAAATTTTGGTGTCAGTTTCAGTATCTTCCGTATTATTGTTTTGAAATGTAATGAGGTAATCTGTCTGGTCTTGGTCTTTGTTCTTCTTCACTGAAGGTTTTGTTTCTGACCTGAACATGAAGGGCTGAGGTCGGTCTGGAGGAGCATAGAGAGTGTCTGACAACAGGTAAGGAAGACCTTGATAGTCTCTTCTGTCATTTAGTTTACTGGTACTGTTTCTCTGGTGCACCTTAGGATGTGACCCTAGGGCATAAGAAGTGACACCTTCAGTTACTGTTGTATCATCCTGCCTTGGTTGAGGGTTGTATTGAAATCCAAAAGGAGATTCCTCCTTGATAATATCAGTGGAGGGTGTGTATTGCTTGAGTGTGTCAGAGGTAAAGTGAGAAGTGAGAGGAAATTGTGACTTTTCTGTGAAGTTTACGAGATGTATGGGATCACTGAGCTGCTTTTGACTGTGAGGCTGCTGGGTGGTAGATCCTGGGTACTGTGGCATATTTCTTAGGAGTGGTTGGATGGTTGTATTCTGTATTGCCAGGACCACCTGGTTGAGTCGTGGACGAGAATCACTAGACAAAGGTGCTGGGGTATGAGCCTTCCTTGCAATCTTCTCCATTGCTTGTGTTGCCACAGTGATGTCAGCTTCATCAGGTTGATTAGTCGCCATATTTTGTTTTATTTCCGGAAAGTCGTACTCAGTAACATTGTGTTGAGGTGCTGGGAAGTCTTCCACTGCAACAGTGTGTTGTATGTCCAGTAGGCTGTGTTTTGGGTCACTGGTGAGTGAGTGTGGGATGATGTCCAGAGGGGACAGGTCGGGAAAATAATCATAGTGAGAAGAAATTGGTGGTACAACTAAGGCCTGGGACACATCCACCATTACCACCACCACCATCACCACACCTGCCACAGCCTCCACCTGTAAGGTACAACATTAAGTTTGTAAATCAGAGCATCAGTATGTACACACAGAAACACAATATTTGCATTTAAATAATAAATGAATACACAGTACAGAACAGTCTGGCAATAATTTCTCTCAAGCATTGTTTCCTTATATACTTTCTAAACATACTGGTTGACTGCTATTTTATAAATATAATTATAATAATACTTCTAAACTGTCGTATCTGAGCTCCTCTGCAAAGACAGTGATTATGTATGAGTGAGATGAAAGTGTTGAATGATGATGAAAGTATTTTATTTTTGGGGATTTTCTTTCTTTTTGGGTCACCCTGCGTCGGTGGGAGACGGCCAACTTGTTGAAAAAAAAAATATATAATAATCACTGCATCCAGCTTGCTTTTTCAATGCTCAGATATAAATTTAAAAAATCTCCAGTGTATCTGTTCTAATACATTAATCAGCAATATGGTACCTACTCTGCTAACGTATTATTATTATTGTTATTGTTATTTTTTACCTCGGTTGTCTCATGTCACAGTAGGGTAACCAAAGAAGAAAACACATTCACCATCATTCATTCATTCAATCACTTTCTTGTCAGAAGTATACTGACATTACAATTCAGAGGCTCTGACTGCAGCATCCTCATCCCTCTTCCAGAGTGCAGACACTGCCCTTCCCACCTCCAGGACTCAAAGTCTGGCTAACTGCTTTCACTGAATCCCTTCATAAATGTTACCTTGCTCACGTTTCAGGAACACAACTATTAACAATGACTTGTCTCCATTCACTCAACACACACAAACCTGCAGGATGCTCAAGCCCCTAAAACTCAAAGCCTCTTTTGCACCCCACCCTCCACCCATTTCTGGGACGACCCCTACCCTCTCCTCCTTCCACCCCAGATTTTTACACCCTTTTTGCCAACCTATCCCTCTCTATCCTACCCTGGCCAACCTATCCCTCTCTATCCTACCCTGGCCAACCTATCCCTCTCTATCCTACCCTGGCCAACCTATCCCTCTCTATCCTACCCTGGCCAACCACCTCAACAACCCCTCCTCAGCCCTCTGAATTATATTCTTGGTCACTCCACACCAGCTTTTAATTTCTACATTGAATTCTTTAACTACCATGACTACTACTACTACTGGAGATTATTATATATTTGTATTGCCTTTACAGGAAGCACTAAACACATAGAGGCCATAGAGCATGAGCAGTGAATTTAAAATTACCTTTGACAAGGAAAGATGATAAAATTAGAAATTTTACTTTCACGAGGAAACACTTCACATAATTAATATATACGTATTTTAACGGTAATTAGACCTGAAGGAAGATTAACTTATAATTGAAGTAGTGGTGGACAGTATCAGCATCTGAAGTATCTGACCACACCAACACCTGTCATCTGACTACACAAAAATACAACTGACTGTATATTGCTTATTCCATTATTATTGTTAGTATTTTTTTTTTTTTAAATATTAACACATCGGCCGTTTCCACCAAGGCAGGGTGGCCCGAAAAAGAAAAACTTTCATCATCATTTACTCCATCACTGTCTTGCCAGAGGCATGTTTACACTACAGTTATAAAACTGCAACATTAACACCCCTCCTTCAGAGTGCAGACACTGTACTTCCCATCTCCAGTAGTAGTAATAACAGTAGCAGTAATAATAGACTAGTTATTACTACTACTACGTACTACTACTTATAATAATAATAATGGAATAAGCAATATACAGTCAGGTGTAGTTTTACATAGCCAGGTAACAGGTGTTGGTGTGGTAAAATTTTTCACCTAAGACCGGATACTGACACTGTCCACCATAATATTATTGTTATTATTATTATTATGATACAATGGACAGTTTAATTATTATTAATAGCAATAGTATCATTATTATTATTATTATTATTTTTGTTATTGTGGGAGGGAAGAGGTGTTATTTAAGTGGTGAGTGGGAAATGTTGGAAGGAAAGTGGTATTAAGGAAGTGGTGTTAGGAAAGTGGTATTAAGGAATTGGTGTTAGGAAAGTGGTATTAAGGAAATGGTGTTAGGAAAGTGGTATTAAGGAATTGGTGTTAGGAAAGTGGTATTAAGGAAGTGGTGTTAGGAAAGTGGTATTAAGGAAATGGTTAGGAAAGTGGTATTAAGGAATTGGTGTTAGGAAAGTGGTATTAAGGAAATGGTGTTAGGAAAGTGGTATTAAGGAAGTGGTGTTAGGAAAGTGGTATTAAGGAAGTGGTGTTAGGAAAGTGGTATTAAGGAAATGGTGTTAGGAAAGTGGTATTAAGGAATTGGTGTTAGGAAAGTGGTATTAAGGAAGTGGTGTTAGGAAAGTGGTATTAAGGAAATGGTGTTAGGAAAGTGGTATTAAGGAATTGGTGTTAGGAAAGTGGTATTAAGGAAATGGTGTTAGGAAAGTGGTATTAAGGAATTGGTGTTAGGAAAGTGGTATTAAGGAAGTGATGTTAGGAAAGTGGTATTAAGGAAATGGTGTTAGGTAAGTGGTATTAAGGAATTGGTGTTAGGAAAGTGGTATTAAGGAAGTTTTGTTAGGAATGTGGTGTGTGGGGAAGGTGGTATTAATAAAGTGGTGTTAAGGGAAAGCTTGAAGATAACAGGTGGTGGCGGTGGTGTGCCTCAGGTTATCACCCTGGGGTTAAGACACACAACACAACACTTACCACCTGGGGAGGTTCCTGCTGCCTCAACACTTTCTAGTCGTCTACCATCCACTCATAGAGATAACAGAAATACCTTGCATGAAACCTATTAGATATGCTGTGTATTTTGTGTATGCAGTGTATTATGTGGGCTGAAATTATTGTGTATATACATCAATTTGAAAATTATTTCTTATTGTGGATATACAAGTATATACATACATGTATATACACAAGTGATACACACCCCTATGTATATACACAAGTGATACACACCCCTATGTATATACACAAGTGATACACACCCCTATGTATATACACAAGTAATACACACCCCTATGTATATACACAAGTGATACACACACATTATGTATATACACAAGTGATACACACCCCTATGTATATACACAAGCGATACATACACATTATGTATATACACAAGCGATACATACACATTATGTATATACACAAGCGATACATACACATTATGTATATACACAAGCGATACATACACATTATGTATATACACAAGCGATACGTCTCTGTATATAGTGTTGATAATTCAAATGCTTATTGTATATACACAAGATATACACAACTGTATATACGTTCATGATGAATGTGTATTGAATGTATTTCCGTACATTAAATGTATAACACGAGTTCTATACATGTACACCATCAAGGGTCTGGTGTGGGGGGGGAGGTAAGTGCCTTGATGCTGGTGAATGGATTTTGTTCCTAGGAACTGGAGTTACTCCTTCCCTTTCCTTGGATCAAACTAGATCTTGCTGTCTCCAGGCCGTTGTATATTTACTGGGAAGCGCTAAATCCGTAAGGGGTTATATAAGACCTGAGAAGTAGGAAGGCACCCGCATGTTAGTAATATTTCTTTGGTAATATTCACCCACATGTTAGTAATTTCTTTTGGTAATACTCGCCCACGTTAATAATATTTCTTGGTAATACTCAACCACATGTAATATTTCTTGGTAATACTCAACCACATGTAATATTTCTTGGTAATACCCACATGTTAGTAATATTTCTTTGGTAATATTCACCCACATGTTAGTAATTTCTTTTGGTAATACTCGCCCACGTTAATAATATTTCTTGGTAATACTCAACCACATGTAATATTTCTTGGTAATACCCACATGTTAGTAATATTTCTTTGGTAATATTCACCCACATGTTAGTAACATTTCTTTGGTAACATTCACCCACATGTTAGTAATATTTCTTTGGTAATACTCACCCGCATGTTAGCAATATTTCTTGGTAATACCCGCATGTTAGTAATATTTCTTGATAATACTCACCCGCATGTTAATGTTTCTTAGTAATATTACGGTGGTGAGTTGTGACGTCTGGGATTACACCCATAGTTTGCGCTCCCGAAATTTTTGAGGAATTTCACATGAAAATATTTACTGTATTGACGTAATCAGTCGTTTATAAGTGCTTTGTGTAGCGCTGGTTGACCCTAGTGTGTTTAGCGCTTAGTTATGATTGTAATAATAGTAAGTGCTTTATAAAACCATGGGAAAGTCAAAGAATTGTTCTGGTGCTTTATAATACACTGAATCCTCAGCACTTATAATCAGAGAAATGTTTACTAAGAGGCGCTAAACGGTCCTGGTGACAGTGGTTAACACACACACACACACACTGGAGGTTGACAAGACAGTGCCGCAGCAGTGTCCCACTACCGCTACCATCTTCCCCACTGCCTTCCCCACTATACCGTCACAGCTGCACACTGGCTGTCCTCAGGGGGAAAGAAGTCCAATGAAAATAAGTCACTCTGACTTTTTTGGGGTTATCCTGGAGGGTAATTTACACACGTTACTATCTATGATAGTTTGTGTAACTGTATTTATGTGTAGCTGTACTTAAATAAATTCAGTTATTGCTTGCAGATGTCAAAGCTTGTACAAGCCTGAGCCAGTTCAGGAAGAGAACCGAAAGGTATCTAATAAATGAAGCTGGAGTATACCTTGTGGTTGTAACAGGGGTCAACGCCCCCGAGGCATGGTCCATGACCAGGCCTCATGGTGGATCAGGGTCTGATCAACCAGGTTGTTACTGCTGGCCGCACGTAAACCAACGTACGAACCACAGCCCGACTGGTCAGATACTGACTAGGTGCCTATCCAGCGCCTTCTTGAAGACAGCCAGGGGTAATCCCCCTTATGTATGCTGGGAGGCAGTTCAAGTCTTGGGCCCCAGACACTTGTGTCTCGTCTTAGCGTACTCGTGGCGCTTCTGCTTTTCAATGGGGGATGTTGCAAATACTGCCGAGTCTTTTGCTTTCGTAGTATACATGATTTTCGTGTGCAGATTAGATTATTATAATCAAGGGGAGTGCTAAACCCGTAGGATTATGCAGCGCCTGTGGGGGGGATGCGATAGGTATTCATTATTATAATCAAAAGAAGCGCTAAACCACAGGGGTCATACAGCGCCACAGGGAAAAAGATAGGTATTCAGGCTTAATTCAGGGAACTGGAGCACAGATCCAGTTCCCTAGATCAAGAGCCCCTCACCAGCATCAAGGAACCTCCATTGAGGGGTAGGATGAGGAAAAGGGTGCAGGCGAGTACTGTGCTTTGTGAAACAGCTTTTCAGTGTAGCCGCCTCAGACTTTACTCTGTGGTGTTCTATTTGTAAGTTACAGATCCATCTACCAACTTCTCAATTACACCATAATGGCACTTGTCGAAGGCTTTCACAGTGTAAACATCTGAATTTTGTCTGTCCTCTAGAGCATCCAAGATGTCAGTGGTCCAGTAGTTGGGACAGGCAGAAGCAGCCTACTCTAAACCCCTTGTGCCCTGGGTTGTTTAACTGATGGGTATCTAGGTGGGTGGCTATCTTGCCTCTTAGAACCCTTACGGAGGAAGAATTCTTTTCCACTCACCCATGGAGATTAGATGAAATAAAGAAAAAGAACTATTAAGAAAATAGAAGAAAACCCAGATGGGTGTGTGTGTATATATATATATATATATATATATATATGTGTGTGTGTGTAGGTAGGTAGTAGGTTGGTAGACAGTAACCACCCAGGGAGGTACTACCATCCTGCCAGGTGACTGTGAAACAGAAACCTGAAACTGTTTTACATGATGGTAGGATTGCTGGTGTCTTTTTTCTGTCTCATAAACATGCAAGATTTCAGGTACGTCTTGCTACTTCTACTTACACTTAGGTCACACTACGCAAACATGTACACGTTTATGTATACACACTCATCTGAGTTTTCTTTGATTTTATCTTAATAGTTCTTGTTCTTATTGCTTTTCCCTTTCATATCCATGGGGAAGTGGAATAAGAATCTTTCCTCCGTAAGCCATGCGTGTTGTAAAAGTCAACTAAAATGCCGGGAACAATGGGCTAGTAACCCTTTTCCTGTATAGCTTACTAAAAGAAGAAGAAAACCGTCAAAGTGGGATGTTTGAATGTGCGTGGATGTTGTGCGAATGATAAGAAAGAGATGATTGTAGATGTTATGAATGAAAAGAAGCTGGATGTCCTGGCTTTAAGTGAGACAAAGCTGAAGGGGTAGGAGAGTTTCAGTGGGGAGAAATAAATGGGATTAGATCAGGGTTTCAAATAGAGTTAGAGCTAAAGAAGGAGTGGCAATAATGTTGAATAATCAGTTATGGCAGGTAAAGGAATATAAATGTATAAATTCAAGGATTATGTGGAGTAAAATAAAGGTTGGATGTGAAAAGTGGGTTATAGTAAGTGTTTATGCACCTGGAGAAGAGAGAAATGTAGAGAGAGAGATTTTGGGAAATGTTGAGTGAGTGTTTGGGGAGTTTTGAACCAAGTGAGAGAGTAATTGTGGTTGGGGATTTAAATGCTAAAGTGGGTAAAAATGTTGTGGATGGAGTAGTAGGTAAATTTGGGGTGCCAGGGTAAATGTAAATGGGAACCATTAATTGAGCTATGTGTAGAAAGAGGTTTGGTAATAAGTAATACATATTTTATGAAAAGAGGATAAATAAATATACAAGGTATGATTAGCACGTAAGGAAAGTAGTTTGTTGGATTATGTATTGGTGGATAAAGGTTGATGAGTAGGCTTCAGGATGTACATGTTTATAGAGGGGCAACGGATATATCAGATCATTATTTGGTTGTAGCTACAGTTAGAGTAAAAGGTAGATGGGACAAAAGAAAATGGCAACAGCAAGTAAGAGAGAGGTAAAAGTGTATAAACTAAGGGAGGAAGAAGTTAGGGTGAGATATAAGCAACTATTGGCAGAAAGGTGGGCTAGTGCAAGTAGGAGTAGTGGGGGATTGAAGAGAGTTGGGATAGTTTTAAAAATGCAGTATTAGAATGTGGGGCAGAAGTTTGTGGCTATAGGAGGGTGGGTGCAGGAGGAAAGAGGAGTGAGTGGTGGAATGAAGAAGTAAAGGGTGTGATAAAGAGAAAAAGGTAGCTTATGAGAGGTTTTTTCAAAACAGAAGTGTTAATAGAAGAGCAGAGTATATGGAAAGTAAAAGAAAGGTGAAGAGAGTGGTGAGAGAGTGCAAAAGAAGAGCGGATGAAAGAATGGGAGAGGCTCTGTCAAGAAATTTTGCTGAAAACAAGAAAATTTTTTGGAGTGAGATAAACAAGGTAAGAAAGCCTAGGGAACGAATGGATTTGTCAGTTAAAAACAGAGTAGGGAGTTAGTAGATGGGGAGCTGGAGGTATTGGGTAGATGGCGGGAATATTTTGAGGAACTTTTAAATGTCGATGAAAAGAGGGAGGCGGTAATTTCATGTACTGGCCAGGGAGGTACAACATCGTTTAGGAGTGAAGAAGAGCAGGATGTGAGTGTGGGGGAGGTGCGTGAGGCATTACGTAGAATGAAAGGGGGTAAAGCAGCTGGAATTGACGGAATCATGACAGAAATGTTAAAAGGAGGGGGGGATATAGTGCTGGAGTGGTTGGTATTTTTGTTTAATAAATGTATGAAATAGGGGAAGGTACCTAGGGATTGGCAGAGAGCATGTATAGTTCCTTTATATAAAGGGAAGGGGGATAAAAGAGAGTGTAAAAATTATAGGGGAATAAGTTTACTGAGTATACCAGGTAAAGTGTATGGCAGGGTTATTATTGAAAGAATTAGAGGTAAGACAGAGAGTAGGATTGCAGATGAGCAAGGAGGCTTTAGAGTGGGTAGGGGATGTGTAGATCAAGTGTTTACAGTGAAGCATATATGTGAACAGTATTTAGATAAATTATTATTATTATAATCAAATAGAATTTAGATAAAGGTAGAGAAGTTTTTATTGCATTTATGGATTTAGAAAAGGCATATGATAGAGTGGATAGGGGAGCAATGTGGCAAATGTTGCAAGTGTATGGAATAGGTAGTAAGTTACTGAAGGCTGTAAAGAGTTTTATGAGGATAGTGAGGCGCAGGTTAGGTGTGTAGGAGAGAGGGAGATTATTTCCGGTAAAAGTAGGTCTTAGACAGGGATGTGTAATGTCACCATGGTTGTTTAATATATTTATAGATGGGGTTGTAAAAGAAGTAAATGCTAGGGTGTTGGGGAGAGGGGTGGGATTAAATTATGGAGAATTAAATGCAAAATGGGAGTTGACACAGTTACTTTTTGCTGATGATACTGTGCTTATGGGAGATTCTAAAGAAAAGTTGCAAAGGTTAGTGGACGAGTTTGGGAGAGTGTGTAAAGGTAGAAAGTTAAAAGTGAACATAGATAAGAGTAAGGTGATGAGGGTATCAAATGATTTAAATAAAGAAAAATTGGATATCACATTGGAGAGAGGGATTATGGAAGAAGTAAATGTTTTCAGATATTTGGGAGTTGACGTGTCAGCGGATGGGTTTATGAAGGATGAGGTTAACCATAGAATTGATGAAGGAAAAAAGGTGAGTGGTGCATTGAGGTATCTGTGGAGACAAAAAACGTTATCCATGGAGACAAAGAAGGGAATGTACGAAAGTATAGTGGTACCAACACTCTTATATGGGTGTGAAGCATGGGTTGCAAATGCTGCAGCGAGGAGGAGGCTGGAGGCAGTGGAGATGTCCTGTCTAAGGGCAATGTGTGGTGTAAATATTATGCAGAAAATTCGGAATGTGGAAATTAGGAGAAGGTGTGGAGTTACTAAAAGTATTTGTCAGAGGGCTGAAGAAGGGTTGTTGAGGTGGTTTGGTCATTTAGAGAGAATGGATCAAAGTAGAATGACTTGGAGAGCGTATAAATCTGTAGGGGAAGGAAGGCGGGGTAGGGGTCGTCCTAGAAAAGGTTGGAGGGAAGGGGTAAAGGAGGTTTTGTGGGCGAGGGCTTGGACTTCCAGCAAGCATTTGTGAGCGTGTTAGATAGGAGTGAATGGAGACGAATGGTTTTGGGACATGACGATCTGTTGGAGTGTGAGCAGGGTAACATTTTGTGAAGGGATTCAGGGAAACCAGTTAATTGATTTAGTTGGACTTGAGTCCTGGAAATGGGAAGTACAATGCCTGCACTTTAAAGGAGGGGTCTGAGATAGTGACAGCTGGGAGGGACTTTTCTCAGCTGTAGTATCTGAGCTCCTCTGCAAAGACAGTGATTATGTATGAGTGTGGTGAAAGTGTTGAATGATGATGAAAGTATTTTCTTTTTGGGTCACCCTGCCTCGGTGGGAGACGGCCGACTTGTTGAAAAAAAAAAAAAAAAAAAATATATATATGCATGCGTGTGCATGCATCATGTAACCTAAGTAGAAAGATGTATATACCGTTATCCTGTGTCCGAGACAAAGACGGACACCAGCAATCCTGCCATGTAAAAGTTACAGGTTTCTGCTTCACACTCACCTCCCTCAGTCCCTTCTACCTCGATCTCTTGCTACCCTCTATCTCTGCACTATCCACTGTTCTGCTGCACTCCATACCCTACTAATCATCCATCTCCCGCTTACAACCTATTTCCCCTGCATCCTGTCCTGCCGCGCTGTATAACCCTTGTGGTTTAGCGCTTCTTTTGATTATAATAATAATCTGCTTCACACTCGCTTGGCTGGATATAGTACATCCCTGGGTGGTTGCAGTCTACCAACCTACTACCTAGGATGGATCGTATTATAAGCAAAATCAAGCACTAAACCCACAAGGGTCATAAAAACTGTCAGAAGGATCATCACCTGACCTTTGCATAAACCAGGTATATGATCAATGTAAAGTAAGGTAACAGCAGTGCTTCCCCACTCCACAGGACATTACCCCATTCCAAACTATACCTCCCTTTCCCCCTCCCAAAAAAAAAAAAAAAAAAAAAAAGCAACCAAAGCTTCACCTTTAAGTAAAGCAGGATGCCTCTCCCCCATACACATTAAAAGCTGCATTAGCTTCTGTGTAATTATGGGTTCCTTTGTGCTATTGAGGCACTAAGTAATAAACATTTGTTTTCACTTACATGGCTTAAATGCTTTACATTCCCTCCCTCCCCCAGGATCTATATAATCCCTAGAGGTTTAGCACTTTTGTGACTAATGAAGCAGTTTTAAATTATCAAGTGGCTAAGGTCTTGCCAAAGGCATTTACAAAATAGTCTTCACATCCAATTTAAAATCTGATTTGTATCTCAGGTCTTTTAACTAAGTATTCATAAAATAAAGGATATATTAAAATATATTCTTTTAATATTTAATGAACTGAATTTCTTCCATTACAATATATTTGTGATAATCACTGGCCCTTAAACATCTCAACCTTAAAAATAAATGCTTATATTCTTGGATTGGCCCCTGAAAGACATCACATGCGGGAAGTTACTCTGGTGCCTTGAGGTTGTTCAAACGAGAAGTCAACAAGTCAGTGTCCAGCAGATTTGCGGGCATTCTCATAGCGTTCATTGACATTAGCCCAATTAATTACATTAAAGAATGCCTTGACATAGTCAGCACGGAGGTTCTTGTACTGGAGGTAATAGGCGTGTTCCCAAACATCAAGCCCAAGCAAGGGAATCAGACCTGAAATTTTAACAAAACATTAAATTGTAATCCAACTAATTAAAAAAATGCTATTTATGTAATTTTTACTTTTAATATTTACTTACTTTCCTTATTTACAGAGTACTTAAACATTAATATTTAAGATTAAAAACCTGGTGTAGAATTTCAGAAGCAAGGTGATGTTAATTTAGTAATACAAGTAGGGAAGTTATTCAAAATGCACTCTTGATTACCAACTGTTACATATTTAGTACTACTTTCAATATGCTTATTACAAGAATACTAGGTACAAATTTTGTATTTATTAATCAAAAACAAGTAATTGTACATTGCAAACAGTTTTACATTAAAAATGTAAACACTCAATTTAACAGACTGGAAATACAGGACTAAATCCACTGGATCAATCAATTTGGAAAGACATTGTTACAAAACTGTCAATTGCTATCATGGCAAAATCTATCAAAATTGCCTTTACTGGCTACCCACGGCCCCCTAGATTGTGAGAGGGTTTACAGCATCTAAAAAATAGCACATTTACTTGGGAAAGTTTTAGAAATTTGAATTACAGTGGTACCCAGAGTTTCGAACTGCTCCCAATGCGACCAATTGTTTAAGTGTATTATTATAAGTGCTTTTCTAAGTGTATTTTTGGGGGTATGAAACCGACTAATCTAATTTACATTAGTCCTTATGGGAACAAATTCGTTCGGTAACGGCACTTGAACAGCCTTCTGGAACGAAGAAAGTTCGAAACTCGGCGTACCACTGTATGTATTACATTCATGGGAGAGCATTATGCCAACAGGGGTCACACTAATTTCAAACTACACACCATGAGTGATCTGGAGAGGATCCTGATTCTGGCAAGTGGCCACAGCTACTGTGTCATTCTTGGGGCAGTAACCCAGCCAGCCCCAGCCAGAGCCCTTCACTCCAACACTGGCTGCAGAGAACTTGGCCTGTAAACAAAGAATATTTGCATTATAATACTTGAAATCTATAAGCCTTTATAACTATGCTTCAACATTTAGAATTAATTTGCTTTATAAAAATAACTGTTCCAAAACAATTAATTTTTTACCAATTAATTTTGAAAAAGCTAAGCAATGGCAATAAATGTTATAAAATAGACAATGGAAAATAAGCCAAATGCAACATAATGTGATCCTTTAATGACTACATTTTGCCCACAAAGTGTAGGCAAAACATAGTCAATAAACATTCTATTTCTTTGTGGAGTATAAAAATGTAGTTTACATGTAATAAAATATTGTTAGGCACAAAAGAAAGCCCTTAACATGCTGTACATTTCAGGCAGACTATTCCTAAAGGCTATACATAGGTATTTACTAAAGACTATACATAGGTATTTATTGGTACAATTAAGTATGCATTATTACAAAAAGAGGTAGCAAAAATAGTACAAACTTAAGTAGGTATTAATACTTTAAAAGGATCACATTATACTGCATTTGTAACTTTCCAAAAGCTAAACAAGACAATTAAATGACGATATTAAGATAGCAATAAAGCTAGAACAATTATGAAACTCCGGCAATGTTAAGTACAAAGTACATAAAAGTTCAGTAGATGAAATGGTATATATTGTAGTTCAAATTCTGAAAGTATAAAGTAGACTTGGCTTTGTGTAATTTTGACTCGCTAAGCCAGGCAAGTCAGGTGATCTTAGTGACAATACACTTCAGATAAAAGTGGTTAAAAACAAATCAGGGGGGAGAAGCATGCAGTGGAGGAGTGGTTTGCATCTTGACGTGCTGGTAAGAGTGCAAGCATGGTAAAATTAATAAAGGTATTCAGGAAAATCAGTCAGCCAAACTTGAGCCCTGGAGGTGGGAAGTGGTGCTGTTAAGAGGTGAGAATGTTAGTTTGGAGGACTATCATTTATGTCAGCACACTTTTGGCAAGACAACAGCAATTGAATGAGTAACTGAACTAATTTTTCTGTTTTTGGGTTGCTCTACCTTGTTGGGAACCTGCTAAAGTGCAAGAGCCGAACATGTGAAAAATTATCTTTTATATAAACTTTCAACCATTAAGTGATTTTTATACAAACCTTGAAATCCTGGAATGATCCAAACTCCTTATTGATAGCATCAGCAATAGGGCCAGAAGGCTCACCACCAGCATTTGGGGCCATGTTAGTCCAGAAGATTGTGTGGTTGAGATGCCCACCACCATTGAATTTTATGGCAGGAAGCAAGGCATTCATGGCTGCTACATCATTGGCTTCCTCAGCCTGTTTCAGCTGAAATTAAGTCTTAAATTAACATTTAAAATCTTGGTCAATGAATTTAGTGACATGCTCCTAAATTTTAAGCAAAAAAAAAAAAAAAAAAAAAGGTCAACCGAGGTTCACCAATGTAAACAATTGTTATTCATCAACACTATTCCACATAACTTGTTATAGCATTCAAGCATTTATTTTCTTAAAAGTCGTTAGGACTAAACCAAATCCATCCCTAAAATAACCACTTAATTTATCTACAATCATTGTACAATTTTAACCTAAAGTCAAACACCCTATTTACTTTAGTTATGTTCTCAAAGCTGTTTTTTCTTCTTTAAAGCAACTGAATGTTTTGAACATGTAGGTTATGAGGCATCTGAAAAGAAAAAGTATATCTAGAAATAAATGTGCCAAAACAATAGTGGTACCAAGACAGGTGTAAGACATGGCCTCAACACTGTCAAATACTTTAGACATGTTGCAGAGCAAGTCCTGTCATGATTACTGTTCAGAGAAATTTGATTTAGAAATTAGATGGCTGAGGAATGGTCAAGGCAGTTCTACCATTAAGAGGATGGAGCAGAATATGACCAAAATGGTACCATTACCTTAGAGATCTCTAAAGCTACAATTTATGCAATAGATATGTAAATTCCTACCTGAAATCACTAGAGCACAAAAAATGCACCTTGGTGAGCTATCCTTGCAAGAATATTTTACAACAGTATGGTTAAACCCCTGGCAATGGTAACAATGGGCCACAACCCACCAACAAATATATACTATTCTTAATTTCAGGAGGCACCTTCAGTGACTGAAAACCAAAAGCTAAGGACAGTCTTAACCTTAGTTTCTGTATTATTAGTAATACCAAAAAACAATGTTACCTGAAAAGGCAAAATATCTACTATTTTTTTTTTTTTTTTTTTCCCAACAAGTCGGCCGTCTCCCACCAAGGCAGGGTGACCCAAAAAGAAAGAAAATCCCCAAAAAGAAAATACTTTCATCATCATCACCACCCAGGGAGGTACTACCATCCTGCCAGGTGACTGTGAAACAGAAACCTGAAACTGTTTTACATGATGGTAGGATTGCTGGTGTCTTTTTTCTGTCTCATAAACATGCAAGATTTCAGGTACGTCTTGCTACTTCTACTTACACTTAGGTCACACTACGCAAACATGTACACGTTTATGTATACACACTCATCTGAGTTTTCTTTGATTTTATCTTAATAGTTCTTGTTCTTATTGCTTTTCCCTTTCATATCCATGGGGAAGTGGAATAAGAATCTTTCCTCCGTAAGCCATGCGTGTTGTAAAAGTCAACTAAAATGCCGGGAACAATGGGCTAGTAACCCCTTTTCCTGTATAGCTTACTAAAAAGAAGATGATCTACTATTATGTTAGACAAAAGTTGATTCAGAGCCCAGAAAACCAGAATCAGAAGAAAAGTCAGTTAAGTGACTTAAGCCCACTATGGGCAAGAGAATTTGCAATACCTACATCTACCACTATCAACATCTCTTGCCATTACCTATCCAGCCAGTTTAAGTGAGAGAAAAATAAAATATCTAACTTACTTTCTCGGTACAAGCCTTAAGGTTTGTGATGTAGCCTTGGTGGTGCTTTGTGTGGTGGATCTCCATTATCATTGCAGATATATGGGGCTCCAGTGCTGCATAATCATATTTCATTGGGGGCAAAACATGAGCACCTCTTTCCTCACCTGCAACATTGTCAAAAAACCTGCATGCTAAATTACGAAATGTGTAAAATTAACACTTTCACTGGCCAGCACATTACCATTTTTATCTAATTTTAAATATGCCAGATCAACCAGGCTGTGATGGATATGTGGGCCAGCAGCCTGGTTGACCAGGCAAGCCTGGCTCCAGTAGAACTCTGGAAGCTCAAAGGTATAGCACACCCCCCTCCCCAACAAATGTCAGATTTTATACAACCATGCTTATTCAATACATTTTTAACACTGGCATCTCCCAATGAGGCAGTGACAAAAAACCCTCCAAATAGTATACATCCCATATCACTTCTTTAGAGTACAAGCCCTATTTCCCACCTCCAGGACTAGTCCTGCTAACCAGTTTCCCTGAAATCCCTTCACAATCTACAGGGTCAAATTCTGTCACTACCACCTCAATTTTCAAATTAAAATTACAACACCTTATTCTCATCAGACATTACCCACAACAAACCCCAATGTTTAATATTACAACTAGTTGCAGTGTACAACTGCTTTTCAATGTGTTTTGGGCACTAATACTTTTAAAACATCTTCCCAAGTTATAGCTAAAAAGTCCTGCAAATAACCCTTGTAACTTCAACCCTGACTTTGTTGCAAGGAATAGGCAACTAAAATTTTTTTACATACCATAACTACTAGTTGGATAAGCTACTGAACCTCAAAATTGCAAGACCAGGAAAATAAACCTGCCACATTAAAATTATAACACATCCAAAGTACAAAAAAAATACTAGTACAGTAGAACCCCCATATCCGGTTTCTGCAGTTTGTTATTCATGGTTTACCGTGGCCCAAAAATAACCCTTAATTTTGCTTCATGATGAGCTCAAAGCACAGAAGTAGCAATGCTGTCAGTTCTTCAAAGCCTAAGAGAAGCCGTGAAGCACTTAACATCAGTGAAATTGCTAATTCTAGACTATACAAGAAAAAAATCATATGCTGAGGTTGCTAAGATGTATGGCAAGAATGAATCTTCTATGTGTGAAGTATAATAAAGTACAATGTATTTTATCTAATGCTGGAAATATTTTGTGCATAATTTATCATTTAAACTTCACAGGTATGTAATGTAAATGAAAAACATGTATAGGGTTCGCTACTATCCGTGGTAGGTCTTTGAATGCATCACCTGCAGATATGGGGAACTACTGTATTCACTATACCTCTACAGTTAACCATAAATTTATATTAATTAAACCATCTTTACAGTAAAGGCATTTACAACCTCTTACAATAGTAAAATAACACCTTAATCAATAAACCTATTAAACATACAATTTACATTGCTCACCAAATCTCAAAATGCTGAACAATAATGCAAACAAGACTGCTTAAACACCCACACAAGAAAACTTATTCCAAGTGCATGACTAACATGGTGCTATTCACGACTTTTCCTAAATTTGGGAACTTAATTCTTGAGCACCTGCTCTTACAAAAAATTTGCAAGCACTACACACCAACAATGATGAAATACTATTCTTAATATTCAAGAGTGACAGTATGATCAATCATAAGCTCTAAGATGTGTACGAGTCATAAGTGACTAAGTACAACTTACCAAGTTCAGCTGTGATGTGGGAATAAACTGCAGCAATCTGTGGGTTGACCACTCCAGCCTGGGCTACACCAGCTTGTTCGACCTGAATGCTGGCCACATACTCTGCCATCTCGCTGATGGCTCTTGCCTCATCTGCTGCATTGGCAAGCTGAAATCACAGTAGAAATTTTGTTTAATCTGATCAGGATCAGGTGGTAACTTGCTACATCCATTGTAAAAAAGGCTAAGAGGGGCATTCCACCTTGGGGGGAAAAAAAAAAAAATTTCACAACCCCCACACAGGAGAAATACCTATGATGGCATTTCAGTCTGACAGACCATTAAGTAGTCACTGACTAAGGGTCCAAGTTGTACCAAAACATAGGTGTTTTATGTGCAGGTTATTTATGCATTCTTCCAGTCACAAAACTGTGCCTTTTTGGTCTTTAAAAATATGACATTCCAGCCATCAGCAGCTTAACTTGTTATACATTAGGAAACTTTTTGTAATGCATGCAATAATGTCTCTTAAAAGGAAATTACAGAATGACCAAGTATGGCTAGCAGCTGTATCCTCATTTTCCTAAAACCACCACCACCCCCTTTAAAGTTTTTCTTAAGAAAGGGTAACCCAAGAAATATTAGCTGCCTTTTCACAAGATCAGACATCTGTAAAAGTTGATCAGCCAAGCCTGTTAAACACTAACTGCTGAAGAGTGCTGGCATTCCTGCATGTCAGTGGTAAACAAAAACTTGTAAACTAGATACCAACATGAATGAAACTAAGCACTTGTAAGTACTACAGTGGTACCTCGGGATACGAACAGCTCCTAACTCAAACAATTATGTAAGTGTATTTATATAAGTGCTTTTGTAAGTATTTTTGGGGGTCTGAAACTGATTAATCTAATTTACATTATTCCTTATGGGAACAAATTCGTTCGGTATCAGCACTAACAGCCTTCTGGAACGAATTAAGTTCGTATCCGAGGTACCACTGCACTATCAAATTAAAAAAATCCCATTAAGTAAAAAAACTGCCATAAATCATGTGCAAACAAATTTTAAACTTGTACCAGTCAGTGGTATACAGTACAAGCTATACAGAGAGACAGGGAGTAAGAAGTAGAAGAAAACTGCAAACATGTAGAAACAAGCAAGGTGTGCATAAGTCCTCAATACATTAGTTTTAAAGGACTTCCTGTTAAGAGTAAGGCTCAAAACTTATTTTGCTCCAAATCTGTAGGACCCACTACTTCCCAAGGATGCATATATATAACCCATTAAGTCTCCAACAAAAGCCTATTGTAGAAGGGCCTCACTGCATTCATGTCTCAGGATACCATGGCTGGGTACCAACAGAGCACATCCTAGTGTGCATGGATAGGAGTTAACCACTCCACAGCAAAGCCAGCATCACACACTGACTCGAGAGACCTTTATCAATACAGCATGGACCAAATCATGCTTAAAGAAATTAGCCAAGGTTTGACACTTTGGTGTCCCCATCCACTGCCTACAAGATTAACTGACACCTTCCAAAGACCCACAATTTTAAGCTGTTAAAAACATTTACTTTGTATAGAGATATTACCTGGTTTTTCTTTATTTGATCCACTTCAATCCCAGAGAGCTCTGCCAGCTTCTTTTCAAGAGCAGCAATGTAAGCATCCTTCAAGTCAGCCATTTTGGAGTTGCCTAAAAACCACAAATGCAGAAGCATTAAAAATTATCCTAAAATACCCAACTGCTCACTGAAAATTTAAGGCAAATTATTTACATGTCAGTAGAACAGTAACCACAAGCATTCAAGGATGAGAAAATATCTATTACTAGACCCTGGCTTATTTTTATTACAGATACAAATATCAAAATTTATATCTGGCTATGCAAGCCATCAAAATACAGCATTACTGTACCTGATACTAATACAGGCTTACCTCTCTAATATAGATCTTTGCTTTACAGCACTCTGCTAATGCAACACTTTTCAATTATATTCAGTATTATTTTCAGGGGTAACTAACATCAGCTGACTGGTGCTATTTTTTTTATTTTACTCTTGCATCAGTTTTTTAGGCATAGTCTTACTGCCCACTTAATGATGTAAACACATTCTTAGGCTTTTATATGCACTGGCAAGTGGAAAAAAAAGGCGATTCACTTTAAAGCGATATTACTTTACGGCGGCAGTTGAACCTAACTCACTGTATTAGCACTGTATGTCTGTAGTACTTCATTGTTACAACAAATTTACTATGAACATTAACATCAGGTTAGTGCCATCACAGTATAATACATGTTAAAAAAAAAACACTGTGGGTTAGATATGAATGAGCGAGACCGGTGAATAGTGGCTATCAAGCATTATCTTATTAGTCTGGACGAGCTGTTCTTAACTTAAGACTACAACGAAAAACATCGCAAGTTATATCAATTTAGAGCACTAGTAAAGTACACATTCCTGAGCATCTAAGATTATCTGCTGTGGAAAAAAAAAAACTTTCAAAAAATTACAAAAATGACTGGAGCCATTCTGACAGAAGCACAAAGCAATAGATAGGCTCAATGGAAGCCACACTGCTTACTGTGGTTAACCATCTGGGGTCAACCCAGAGAATTTTAAATGTGGGAATGGGTGGAGTTTGATCCAGCTGGTCCAGTTGTTAATGCATTGGCCTGCAAGTTTTAGGACACTTGCTGTGGGCTCAAGCCCCACCCATTCCCTGGTTTGCAATCATGTTGAGATTTCTTAAGTAAATTTTCTAAACATGTAGTTTCGGGTGCCACTGGACAAACCCATTTTTAGCTTTCTTACATTATATTTACACAATGTCAACATTAACTGAAAAAAATCAGCCATGCTAATTACAAACCATGCAACCTTACCCTCCATTGTTATTACAGAAGCCACTTAAATGGCTGACACTGAATTCCAAACAGCTCCCTGTAAAATAACCACAGCCATTTATACTATAGCTTACCTAATACTATTAGGTCTAATTTAAACAATTACAGTTATTAGATAACAGCAGGGAAAGAAATTAAAGTTCGATATTTTGGTAGATAATTATAAATTTCACAAAACTTAACAGTGCAAATGTAACTTCCTAGTTAAGTCGGAATTTACCTTTTCTAGCCCATAAAACGTGCATGGAAAAAAATGCAGCAAACCCACACTGGGAATACGTACTTTGATTGATTGGGTTGTTTTAGGCTAAATCTACACTGTACCCCATGTTCATAACTTATAACCTCTAGTCTGCATGCTAGTGGCTTTTTGTGGTTAATATATTATCGCATTTAAACTATATTTTGCGTACTGCAGAAAAGAATTTAAGTCGAGTTGTATTTCGCAGGAATAGTTTTGTTGAAATTTTTACATAATAGGCAAAATAAGAATCATGTAAGGAAATTCTTTACTTAGTAGGTTGTGCAATAGGAATGAGACTTAAAAATAGTAAAAAGATTTACTAAGTTTATTCAAGTTCAGGTCCACAAGTACTGTACGATCATACATAGCAACGTAAATTACCTAGGATACGCAAAAAAAATGACTTATTTCCTTTGGACCAGCTGTAAACTGTTGGTTAGGATGGTTAACCTTAGGTCCGTTAATACATAAAAGTTTAGTAAAGGTACTAAACATATCTCCAATTTAGTGTCCTTTTTACAAGATTAAAAAAATACATTTACCATAAATGTAGATTTACGTTAGAATTTAAAAAATAAATTACTACTGGGGTCCATAATACAGACTACATTACTGGCCAGGGACGACAAGAGGATTTGACTGCAGTGGTCATGTAGTGCTTGAACCAGGTTAAGCAGCACTGGGTGTGGCCAGTAAGTGGATGCAAGACCAAGGTACAACCTCCATTACGACCCTTAAGTTACTTCGTTTCACTTTTTTTGGGGGGGTTATCCTAGGTAATTTACACATGTTACTGTGTGTGGTAATTGTATTTGCGTACCTGTACAGTTACACAAATTACCATACATAGTAACACGTGTAAATTACCCCAAAGGATAAGCGAAAAGTCAAAAGTGACTTTCATTGGCGGTCCTTAAGGTTTTAAGGTTTAATATTACAAGGACCCCAATGGAAACCAGTAACTGACTTTTTGGGTTAACCTGGGTAAGTTATACTATACAATAATAGCCTGTCCTAGCCAAAACGTACCTCATGAATAAGGCTACAGAAAGGGAGGAAGATTTCTTGTATAAAATTATTATAATCAAATAGAAGCGCTAAACCACAGGGGTGTCTTGTATAAAAGTAACTAATTTTACCTCTCCCCTAGTATATATTTTATCGTAACTGCTTTTACATAGTTACTTGTTTTTAACTTTTAAATATAATAATCACAAGGACCCCAATGGAAATAAGTCCCTTTTTTTTGGGTTATCCTGGGTTCTCTACACATGGTGCTATGTATGATAATCTATGTAACTGTGTATACCTGAATAAACTTACTAATTATAAGTATGTGTACCTGTGTCTAAACTTAACACTTACAATTAGTCATTTTTAAGCTACGTAATTAAGTAGCTAAGAGAGTTTCAGTTAATTATAATTTTCAGAATACATATGTATTATGTATGCATGTATTTATATAGTGTTAATCGTTTTAACCCGGGGGAGCGCTAAACCCGTAAGGATGAAGCACCACTTAGTGAACCAGGAAGTCTGGTTTGATTCGAGGAAGAGGATGGCTTGAATTCCCTGGATCAGGAGCCCTTTTCCCCCTCAGGGAAAAAAAAGTTTCCAAACTTCAGGACAATTATTATTATAATCAAAAGGAAGCGCTAAACCTTCCAGGGTCATACAGTGCTGCATTCAAGACACTAGAATTATCCAGAATGACTATGGGAATTCCTACCATCACCATGGCAACCAGTCCACACAACATTATATACCCTAAAATGCAATTTTAAAGGCAAAAAAAATATATATTATATTAATGTCAGGTTCAAGTAACGTGATCTTATATTAGATAACATTAATGCCTCGTCATTCTTAAGTTACTGTAACGTATCACTGAAGGACACCCCGGCAACTCATATTTTACCCCATATTTCCCCAAATATACAGTGACACCCCATTAAACACATCCACCCGTGTGCCTGGAACAATACACCAACACCCCAGACCTTCGGGTATATATATAAGAGAGTATAAAGAGGAGAAAATCCAATATAATACTCACGGAGTAGAGATGAGGACTGGAGTGGCGTCGATGATGCTTCTGGCTGCTGTGCTCCTCGGCGCATGCGCCTCCTCTACTTCCTCTCTCCTTACATAACTTTTCTTACTTATATCAGCAAAATACAGAGTTATTATTGACCATCGAAGTAATATATGTTTGGATATTTATCATGTTATGTGCTGAAGTCATTATATATGTGTGGAAGTTACATTTTATAGCCTAATCATTTCAAATTACTCCTCCCTCTGGTTACAGTTATTTCTCGTTCATAACTGCAAAATACAGTTATTACAGTGCATTGAAAGTAATCTGTATTCAGAAATTTATCATATTATATGTTACAGTCATTACAAATTTGTAAAAGCTACATTTTATAGGCTAATCACTCCCAGTTACTACCTCGCGAAATGAACATTACAATACATTTAAATATTTTGTATTTAAAATCAAACCATTTATTTACAATAGTGTTATTGCGGCTTTGAGGGGACTTGAGCTAGAGTTCAACACAGCCACACTGGTGTGACATTCATCTGTAAAAAAAATTGCATTAGTGGTCACATTGGTGGCCCATGCTAACCTCCCCATGGTATATAGAAATATACATTGTTGGATGAATCTTATTTTATTATTATTATTATTATTATTATTTTATTACAGCCAGCTTGCCTAGTGGTTAACGCACTGGCCTGTGAGTTTCATCACTCAATTCGTCATGGGTTCAAGCCCCACCCGTTCCATGGCTTGATATACACATACTAGCTGTAACCTCTACATGTCTTAGAAAAGCTCCGTATAACGCATAATGGTGTCTAGCCTTACAAACTGTGTCCGTGGTTCGATCCCCGGCAAGGGTGGAAGCACTGGGCGTATTTCCTTACACCTGTTGTCCCTGTTCACCTAGGAAGTAAATAGGTGCCTGGGTGTTAGCCGACTGATGTGGGTGGCATCCTGGGGGACAAGATTGAAGGACCACAATGGAAATAAGACAAGAGACTCCTCGATGACGCACTGACTTTTCTGGGTTATCCTGGGTGGCTAACTCTCCGGGTTAAAAATCCCAACAAAATCTTGTCTTATCACCACTCGTGTCTTTTAATCATCCCTCTCAGTAACACACCATTTCAACCTGGCCAGTAAGAGTGCCGGGAATTTTGGCCCATCGAGGCCTGGTCACGGTCCGGGCCGCGGGGGCGTTGACCCCCGAAACCCTCCTCCAGGTATACTCCAGGAACTGAATACAGAGGCACAGCCCCGGGGATAGAGAAAGCCAATGGGGATAAACCCAGAGAAGAAAATGTTTTTTTATAACCAATTAATTTTCCCTTGTATTATATCAACCAGTGACCACGAAAACATGATAGTTCAAAAAATATTAATTGTGTCAAGCATTGTGTGATGCTCGTGTCACAAGCCAGACACAGGTATTGTTCCAGTCACTGTATTATGAGTTCACTCTTCACGAAAAGGATAATCTAAGGACCCCAATGGAAATAAGTCACTCTGACTTTTTTTTTTTGGGGTTTATCCATGGTTCTCTACACATATGCTGCTATGTATGATAATCTATGTAACTGTGTATACCTGAATAAACTTACTTACGAGACTAATGACCTTAAATTGAGAGAGAGAGAGAGAGAGAGAGAGAGAGAGAGAGAGAGAGAGAGAGATGCATTTTGCTTTTGGTAAGACAGGAACAATAATAAAACAGTAAGAGTGGTTACTGGTAACCTTTATTAACTTTGACATCACACGCTTAGTAGTTAGGATGCAGAACACTGTGGATAAGAAGGTACTGAGAATTCATACACATGTTTAAGAATGGGTATGACAGGTCCACATGGCCAGGTCGTTCGTGAGTAATCAAGAGGAGATGGGCCAAGAGCTGAGGCTCGACCCTTGGTGTGTAAATCAGCGCTGGTGCCACATATCACAGCAACAAACACCTGCACGTCACGAGGAGGAATACCTGCACATAACAGCAACAAACACCTGCACGTCACAAGGAGGAATACCTGCAGGAACAAATGAATTGCAGGTTAATTCACTAGTTGCAAAGTAAGATTAATTACAGGTGTTTGAAAATATCTGCGGGATACTAGACTATAAATTAGTTTGATAGTTTTATTGTGTAGAGTGTGTCGCTGATTGATTAGTTTATTAACACTAACATCTCATACTGAGAGAGGTAGCTGGGTATGATGGGTTGTTCTTCATCAAGAACTAACACAACCTCTCTCTACAATAATGTACAACATGTACAACATCTGGGTACATATCTTCATTGTAGACGTTTCGCCAACAATTGGCTTTATTAATACAATACAAGGATATACTGTGAAGAATGTATCCACTATGTGAGAATTGTCTAGTTCCAATTTCAATTCCCTATATTCCATTGGACTGTCCTGTCTATCAACGAGCACACAGAATTTACTTCAGACGTCGTCACCGTTCTAACACCCTTACATTTTCTTCCCTAATAATAATAATAATAATAATAATAATAATAATAATAATAATGTCTTTATTTCTACAAGTATATGTACAAGGTATACAGACCATAGCTGACATCAATGACATACTACTATATAGAAAGCCCCTTGTTATGCTGAGCATTCCGGGTAAATTAGGTCAATTTTATCCCGGTATGCGACCCACACCGGTCCACTAACACCCAGGTACCCAATTTTACTGATGGGCGAGCATGGACAACCAGTGTAAGGCAACACGCCCAGTGTTTCTACCCTTGCCGGGAATCGAACCAGTACCCTCAGCGTGTGAAGGAAGAGCTTTGGCATATAGTAGTATGTCACTGATGTCAGTACATGTACTCGTAGAAATAAAGATTATTATTATATATGGTTACAGTAACTTTATAGGTTTCTTACCTAACAAAGCAACTTACCTGGCAATCTGAGTATAGCTTAATAGTTCAGAAGGCTGGCACCAGCAGGAAGAGTAGCAGCAGTGCCTGCAGAGGGTAAGAACCCACCACAGGGACACCACTGTTCCCTATGTTGGAGTAGTCACTGCCATAGTAGCAGACAGTGTAGTCCCTCGTAGTCTGGCAATTTCCCATCTCCACCCCTTTGGGGACTACTGCACACGTGCGTGCGATCCAGTAGTCTGTGGGGAGGACAAAGTTAGTAAGTCAGTAGTGTTTGTAAGTCAATGCTGTAATTGAGTTTTATGTAGCATCTAGGAATATAACAAACATTTTTTTCAGTGGATTTGGGGCCCACACATACCCATATAAAAAATATATATTTTCACTAACCATTTAGTCTAAGACAATGTATAGACTGCAGAACCTACAGAACTTATGATTGGCCTGACATTACACACACACACAGGATCCATTCATAGCTTTAAGAAGAGGTATTGATAAATATAACAATAGATTTTTTGTAGTGTCCTTGGTAGCGGGGTAGCAATGATAAGGCTTCTATTTTATTCGTAATAAAGTGTGGGGATACAGGCTGTGTGTTTGTGGCCCATGGCCCGGCAGGGCCACGCCCGCGAGAGAGAGAAGAGTAGGCCTTGTTACTCTAGTGGGAGCTGCTGCGTGAGTGAGAGAGGAACATGGTGGAGCTGACTGAGGTGAATATAGGCCTATAGGTGGCAGCACAAGCATGGCGCGAAATAAGAACTCAGCTGGTAGACAGCATATGCACGGCAGGCAGACAGCATGGCAGGCAGACAGCATGGCAGGCAGACAGCATGGCTGTCTATGCAGACAGCACAGGCTGTCTACATAAAGCTCATAGTGCAGGGAGAGTGACCCAGTAACGACCAGTGAAGAGGCGGGGCCAGGAGCTATGAATCGACCCCTGCAACCACAACACAGGGGAGATAGGGGGGGGGATATGATAACGACATATAAAATACTGAGAGGAATCGACAAGGTGGACAGATATAGGATGTTCCAGAGATGGGACACAGCAACAAGGGGTCACAGTTGGAAGTTGAAGACTCAGATGAACCACAGGGATGTTAGGAAGTATTTCTTCAGTCACAGAGTTGTCAGGAAGTGGAATAGTCTGGGTAGTGATGTAGTGGAGGCAGGATCCATACATAGCTTTAAGAAGAGGTATGATAAAGCTCATGGAGCGGAAAGAGTGACCGGGTAGCGGCCAGTGAAGAGGCGGGGCCAGGAGCTGTGAATCGACCCCTGCAACCTTATTTAGGTGAGTACACACACACACACACCTGCTGAATAAGGGCAAGAAGTTACCTTGGAAGCAGCAGACCTCACACAGGATACACAAACGAGGATATCCGCTTTATAATACTTATGTAACCCCAGTTGCTGTAGCTGGTCATTTTGTATTATGACGTGTATTATGGGTGTTTCAAATGGATAGACCCAATTTCAAAGCAGTATATATTGAAATTGGGTCCATCTTATTGAAACACCGTGTACTGTTAACATTAGTGAAGGAATGACACACGTTACCGTAGACACATTTGTTGGGACAACGTTTCGCTCTGTGTAGAGCTTTGTCATGACTTGATAAAGCTCTACACGAAGCGGAACGTCGCCCCAATCAACCAATGTTCTCAGACACCACGCTGATACACAAGCCATAGTAACCTTACCTAACCTAACTTTACCTAACCTAACCTAATCTAAGATAAGATTTCGTTCGGATTTTTAACCCCGGAGGGTTAGCCACCCAGGTAAACCCAAGAAAGTCAGTGCGTCATCGAGGACTGTCTGCTTTATTTCCATTATGGTCCTCAATCTTGTCCCCCAGGATGCGACCCACACCAGTCCACTAACACCCAGGTACCTATTTGCTGCTAGGTGAACAGGACAAGAGGTGTAAGGAAACGCGTCGAAATGTTTCCACCCCGCTGGGAATCGAACCCGGGCCCTCCACGTGTGATGTAAGCAGCCTATACTCAGTTCCCTTCGTATTTCGCGGCACTTCAGTGCTGCCCTCTGTAGGCCTACCCATGTCAGTGAGATGCCACTCTGAGACGCCCTCACTTCCCCGGCCT
Organism: Cherax destructor; assembly: GCA_009830355.1. NCBI lineage: Eukaryota > Metazoa > Arthropoda > Malacostraca > Decapoda > Parastacidae > Cherax > Cherax destructor. The sequence goes on from WNWK01000672.1 coordinate 138,354, forward strand.
ACCCCATTGAAGCAGGTAGTACCCCAAGCTGGCTCCCGGTCCCCTCATGCTCTGCTCCCGTGTACCTACACCTTTCACGCAATACAGTGCAACTAGTCTACGGCCGTCTCAATTCTACCCACGTTACCAGCGACAACACCAGGCTTAGCTCAGTAAGCCAAATCTACACCAACATGTGAAGCTAGAGCTGCGCCAGCCAGGCCACGGGGTCACCCCTAACCTTACCTTACCTAACCCCCGAAACCCTCTCCAGGTAAACTCAGGGTAAACCTAACCTAACCTTACCTAACCTAACTAACCTAACCTAACCTTACCTAACCTAACCTAACCTAACCTAACCTAACCTAACCTAACCTTACCTTACCTTACCTTACCTAACATAACCTAACCTAACCTAACCTTGCCTTACCCAACCTAACCTAACCTTACTTACTTAACCTAACCTAACCAACGGAGGCGCACCTCTACAATACCACAGTTCAAAGGTGCCTGCGTTTCTCGTTTGATTTGGGCATTATTATATTATATATATATATATATATATATATATATATATATATATATATATATATATATATACCTGGAGAGAATTCCAGGGGTCAACAACGCCCCTGCGGCCCGGTCTGTGACCAGGCCTCATGTTGGACCAGAGCCTGATCAACCAGGCTGTTACTGCTGGCCGCACGCAGTCCAACGTACGAACCACAGCCTGGCTGGTCAGGTACCGACTTTAGGTGCCTGTCCAGTGCCTGCTTGAAGACAGCCAAGGGTTTGTTGGTAATCCCCCTGATGTATGCTGGGAGGCAGTTGAACAATCTTGGGCCCCTGACACTTATTGTGTTGTCCCTCAACGTGCTAGTGGCACCCCTGCTTTTCATTGGGGGATGTTACATCGCCTGCCGAGTCTTTTGCTTTCGTAGGGAGTGATTCTCGTATGCAAGTTTGGTACTAATCCCTCGAGAATTTTCCACGTGTATATAATAATGTATCTCTCCCGCCTGCATTCTAGAGAGTACAGGTTTAGGAACTTCAAGCATTCCCAGTAATTGAGGAGGTTTATCGCAGTTATGCGTGCCGTGAAGGTTCTCTGCACATTTTCAAGGTCAGCAATATTCCAGCCTAGATAGAACAAGCGATCTGTAAAGTGTCAACATGGGCTAGGCATCCCTGGTTTTGAAGGTTCTCATTATCCATCCTGTCATTTTTCTAGCAGATGTGATTGCTACGGTGTTATGGTCCTTGAAGGTGAGATCCTCTGACATGATCACTCCCAGGTCTTTGACATTAGTTTTTCGCTCTATTGTGTGGTTGGAATTAGTTTTGTACTCCGATGAGATTTTAATTTCTTCACGTTTTCCGTATCTGAGTAATTGAAATTTCTCATCATTGAACTTCATATTGTTTTCTGCAGCCCATTTAAAGATTTGGTTTATGTCTGCTTGGAGTCTTGCAGTGTCTTCAACGGTGGACACTGTCATACAGATTATATATATATATATATATATATATATATATATATATATATATATATATATATATATATATATATATATATATATATATATATCTTTCTTTCAACACGTCGGCCGTTTCCCACCGAAGCAGGGTGGCCCAAAAGGAAAAACGAAAGTTTCTCCTTTTACATTTAGTAATATATACAGGAGAAGGGGTTACTAGCCAATCGCTCCCGGCATTTTAGTCGCCTCTTACGACACGCATGACTTACGGAGGAAGAATTCTGTTCCACTTCCCCATGGAGTATATATATATATATATATATATATATATATCTTAGGTAGCAGGGTGGTAGATAGCAACCACCCAGGGAGGTACTACCGTCCTGCCAAGTGAATGTAAAACGAAAGCCTGTAATTGTATTACATGATGGTAGGATTGCTGGTGTCTTTTTTCTGTCTCATAAACATGCAAGATTTCAGGTACATCTTGCTACTTCTACTTACACTTAGGTCACACTACACATTCATGTACAAGCATATATATACACACCCCTCTGGGATTTCTTCTATTTTCTTACTAGTTCTTGTTCTTATTTCCTCTTATCTCCATGGGGAAGTGGAACAGAATTCTTCCTCCGTAAGCCATGCGTGTCGTAAGAGGCGACTAAAATGCCGGGAGCGAGGGGCTGGTAACCCCTTCTCCTGTATATATTACTAAATGTAAAAGGAGAAACTTTCGTTTTTCCTTTTGGGCCACCCTGCCTCGGTGGGCCAGCCTGCCTCGGTGGGCCACCCTGCCTCGGTGGGAAACGGCTGACGTGTTGAAAGGAAAGGATATATATATATATATATACAGACTATGAGGGTATTTCTGTTTTTTTTCCATACTGAGCCTATGGATTTCTTTAGAGTATTTTTTCCTTATGAATTAAACTTAAGTGATGATTTTTTGATGTGTAGTGATGATTTGTTTTACGCAGTCGTGATTTGTGATGTGTATGATTCATAATGGTCTTGCTCTTACATATGAGTATAATAATAATAATAATAATAATAATAATAATAATAATAATAATAATAATAATAATAATCATAATAATAATAATAATTACAGGAAATGGTAGTTCATCCAGCCTTCATGGGCTGGTGGTTGCTGTGACTGTGTGTTTCCTGTGTGTGTGATGGTTTTGGGGTGAGTGATGGGGAATGGGTGGTGCTGGGCTCGGGGTAGTGAATGGGGGGTATGGGGCTAGGTAGTGGAACTTCGCTGGGGAATGGGATGGTGGTAGTGATGGTGATGATTGGGGAGGGGGTATATCCTTTTTGACGGTGGTACCCTCTGTCACATCACCATGGCAGTGAACAACACACACACACACACACACACACACACACACACACACACACACACACACACACACACACACACACATACACACACATCACACACACACACATACACGGGTCATCGCGTGTCTGGCATTACCTCCAAGTGTTTGCATACCTCAATTAACAGAAATTAGCTTGTAGCATGACGCTCCTAAGCGTCTATAAATTCTTACGATTTCAACTACCTCACAAGCACAAAGACTAGGGTTTGAATCCAGGGCTCGACGAGACTTGTGGACAGGTGTTACTACACCTGCTGCCCCTCTTCGCCTAGCAGTAATTAGGTACCTACGTGTTAGACAGGTATTATGGATCATAATCTAGTAAAGAGTACTTAAAGCCACACTGGAAATATCCATCCTCTTTAGAGTAAAGTATCGGAGGTCACATTGTGAAGATTAGACTATATTCCAGTGGAAGTACCCCAGTAGAACCACCCCAGTAGAACCACCCCAGAAGACCCACTCCAGCAGAACCAGTTACCATTAAAAGCGTAAACGCAGGCGGGGAGGCCCAGGCTACTGTTACAAGCGCCCTGGTACTTGACACTGTAGTCGAAGTCTGGGCAGTAGCCGAAGTCATCTTGAGTGCGGCCTACCCAGGTACGGGAGATGTTGGCGATCCACAAGACTGCAGCATCCTTGCTGAATAAGCTTCCCTCAACCTCAGGTAGACACACCCAGCACATCAGACCCTCTCCTGTGGGGAAACGACAGTGTTAGTTACGGTAAAATGCTTCTCCTGTAGTAGAACGATAATGTTAGCTACGGAAAAAGGCTTCTCCTGCAGAAGAACGATAATGTTAGCTACGGTAAAAGGCTTCTCCTGTGAGAGAACGATAGTATTAGCCATACCAAAAGTATCATTTATAATAATGGAATGCAATACTTACAGGCTGATCAATAAGACTCAGGTTACTGGACCGACTACATTATCTTAACCTTTCAAATCCTTCTGCCGTCTCCAATTTTAATCGCCTCTGTATCCCAGGGGACGTCTTCAGTAGAGACGTCCCCTGGGATAGTATTTGCTTGGACATCCTCCTCTTTTCTGCAACTTTGCAAGCTCCTGATGGTGTGTTGATTGCAACACGAAAGGCCTAGAGCTATCATTCTACTCCCCCCGTGGTTGTTTTACATACTTACTGGTATATAATAACTTTGGTATACTTGCCTGTTGTCACTAGAGCCAGAAGGCAGGCAGCCACAAGCACTAACCCCATACTTCACTCCGCCTCTGAAACCAAAACACAAACGAGTATGATACATGGTTTAAAAACCCGACAAATTGAAGGATGAAACACTTGTGTAAATTTTGGGAATCTTTATTGAGGAAACGTTTCGCCAGCCAGTGGCTTCTTCAGTCCAATACAGAGAAGAACTGTGGGAAAAGAGGAGTTTGAGGTAATCAGTCTCTCAGCCTGGAATCGATGTACAGCATATGCTGTACTTTCTTCAAGATTGATGGATTGAACTCATCGATTCCAGGCTGAGGGACTGATTACCTCAAGCTCATCCTCTTTTTTCACCGTTCTTCTAAGTATTGGACTGAAGAAGCCACTGGCTGGAGAAACGTTTCTTCAATAAAGATTCCCAAATGTTACACAAGTGTCTCATTCCTCACACAAGATGAAAAACGTGACTGAAAACAAACTAATACTAGAGGTACATTTCGCCCTCTGAAGAGCGAAATGTATTCCTAATAACAGCTTTATCTACTTGTTATCCAACTGCATAATTAATCACAAGAATATAAAAATGAGGGAACACTGCACTAGATCTGTTAATCAATACCTGGCACGTCCCATTCACACCTATTTATATACCCATCCAGCCTATATTTAGGCCTACTCAAAAGTTTTCGCCTCAATGACGCTACCTTCCTGGTTGTTCCACTCATCTACAACTCTACTGACAAGCCAGTACTTCTCTATATCCTTTCAAAATCTAATTCATCTAATTTGAATCCACAGCTGCGAGTCTTGTTCTGCATAGATACTTTCAACACGTCATTGGTGGGCTGTGAATTGTTCCAGCCAGGGTACTGTGATTTGTGGGTCTTCAAGACCCCCCTTCCCCACACCAGAAACTAGGTCATCAAGACCCCCACACACCACAGACCAGGTCGTCAACACCCCACAGACCAGGTCATCAACACCCCCGCACACCACTGACCAGGTCGTCAACACCCCACAGACCAGGTCATCAACACTCCCACAGACCAGGTCATCAACACCTCCACACACCACACACCAGGTCATCAACACCCCCACACACCACAGACCAAGTCATCAACACCCCCCACTCACTACAGACCAGGTAAACAACACACCACACACCACAGACAAGGTCGTCAACACCCCCACAGACCAGGACATCAACACCCCACAGACCAGGACATCAACACCCCCCACATACCAGATCATCAACACCCCTACACACCACAGACCAGGAAATCAACACCCCCACACATCACAGACCAAGTCACCAACACCCCAACATCACAGACCAGGTCATCAACACCCCCACACACACAGACCAGGTCAACACCCACAACCAGACATCACACCCACAGACCAGCACACACCAGGTCATCAACACCCCCACACACCACAGACCAGGTCGTCAACACCCCCACACACCAGGTCATCAACACCCCCACACACCAGGTCATCAACACCCCCACACACCAGGTCATCAACACCCCCACACACCAGGTCATCAACACCCCACACACCAGATCATCAACACCCCACACACCAGGTCATCAACACCCCCACACACCAGGTCATCAACACCCCACACACCAGGTCATCAACACCCCCACACACCAGGTCATCAACACCCCACACACCAGGTCATCAACACCCCACACACCAGGTCATCAACACCCCCACACACCAGGTCATCAACCCCCCACACCAGGTCATCAACACCCCACACACCAGGTCATCAACCCCCACACACCAGGTCATCAACACCCCACACCCCAGGTCATCAACACCCCACACACCAGATCATCAACACCCCCACACACCAGGTCATCAACACCCCACACACCAGGTCATCAACACCCCACACACCAGGTCATCAACACCCCACACACCAGGTCATCAACACCCCACACACCAGGTCATCAACACCCCCACACCAGGTCATCAACACCCCCACACACCAGGTCATCAACACCCCACACACCAGGTCATCAACACCCCCACACACCAGGACATCAACACCCCCACACACCAGGTCATCAACACCCCACACACCAGGTCATCAACACCCCACACACCAGGTCATCAACACCCCACACACCAGGTCATCAACACCCCACACACCAGGTCATCAACACCCCCACACACCAGGTCATCAACACCCCCACACACCAGGTCATCAACACCCCACACACAGGTCATCAACACCCCCACACACCAGGTCATCAACACCCCACACACCAGGTCATCAACACCCCACACACCAGGTCATCAACACCCCCACACCAGTCATCAACCCCCACACACCAGGTCATCAACACCCCACACACCAGGTCATCAACACCCCCACACACCAGGTCATCAACACCCCCACACCAGGTCATCAACACCCCACACACCAGGTCATCAACACCCCACACACCAGGTCATCAACACCCCCACACACCAGGATCATCAACACCCCACACACCAGGTCATCAACACCCCCACCAGGTCATCAACACCCCCACACACCAGGACATCAACACCCCCACACACCAGGTCATCAACACCCCCACACACCAGGTCATCAACACCCCCACACACCAGGTCATCAACACCCCCACACACCAGGTCATCAACACCCCACACACCAGGTCATCAACACCCCCACACCCAGGTCATCAACACCCCACACACCAGGTCATCAACACCCCACACACCAGGTCATCAACACCCCCACACACCAGGCATCATACCCCCACACACCAGGTCATCACCCCACACACCAGGTCATCAACACCCCACCGGTCATCAACACCCCACACCAGGTCATCCCCACCACAGTCATCCCCACACACCAGGTCATCAACACCCCCACACACCAGGTCATCAACACCCCCACACACCAGGTCAGGTCCCACACTCTTGCCAATCAAGACTAAACAAACTTCACAATACTCCACACAGGCTGGTGTTGTAGCTAGTGTAGCCTTCAGCAGCTAACACCAGCTCTTAGCTGTTAACCAGAAAGCTAATAATGTATTCTTTACTCCAACACGCTTTAGCAACTTGAAAAATGTATATATATATATATATATATATATATATATATATATATATATATATATATATATATGTTTCTTCTTCTTCTTCTTCATAATAATAATAATAATAATAATAATAATAATAATAATAATAATAATAATAATAATAATGAATAAAAATCACAATACCGTGGCTGAAACAGTTCACTTCTAACCCACAATATCGTAGTTCGATCCCCGGTACGGGTTTACTTGGAGAGGGTTTCGGGGGTCAACACCCCCGCGGCTCGGTCTGAGACCAGGCCTCATGGTGGATCAGGGTCTGATCAACCAGGCTGTTACTGTCGGCCGCACGCAAATTGACATACGAACCACAGCCCGGTTGGTCAGATACTGACTTTAGGTGCCTGTCCAGTGCCTTCTTGAAGACAGTCAGGGGTCTATTGGTAATCCCCCTTATGTATGCTGGGAGGCAGTTGAACAGTCTTGGGTCCCGGACACTTATTGTGTTGTCTATCAATGTACTAGGGGGGATGTTGCATCTCCTGCCGAGTCTTTTGCTTTCGCAGGGAGTGATTTTCGGGTGCAGGTTTGGTACCAATCCCTTCAGGACCTTCCAAGTGGAAACATTAGGACGTATTTCCTTAGGACACCTGCTGTCCATGTTCACCTAGTAGTAAAACAGGTACCTGGTTGTTAGTCGACTGGTGTGGGTGGCATCCTGGGTACAAAAGTGACCTAATTTTCCCGAAATGCTCTGCATAACAAGGGGCTTTCTATATAGTATGTCATTGATGTCAGCTATGGTCTGTATAAGTTGCATCATGTACTTGTAGAAATAAAGATTATTATTATTTATTATTATTATCCCACAAGTCACAATATCGTGGTTGGACCCCAGTGGAAATAAGTCACTTGTGTAACTGTACCTAAATAGACTGACTGACTGACTGACTCACTGACTGACTGACTCACTGACTGACTCACTCACTCACTCACTCACTAGAGTGCTTCAGTGGTTCAGCACTAACGTATAAATTTCTACTCGCTATATATGAAGTGCAAATGTGGAGGGTGTCTGTACGAGGCGCTATTTTAACATTAAATATTTAACAAATGGATTAACTTGGCTTATAAATCTTCTCTATATAGTGCTAGTTTTTTGTAAATGCCTTTGAAAAAGCTCATCCCAAATTTAATAGCACCTTAAAAGGCCTTTATTGTATAAGTTATTTAGTTTTTGATGAAATTTTGTTATCGCATATGCAAAAATCGCAAGGTTAACATAGCTGAGTTGTTAGCGCACTCAGCTCACACACTGAGGTCCGTGGTTCGATCCCCAGTACGGATGGAAACATTAGGACGTGTTTCCTTAAGACACCTGATGTCCATGTTCACCTAGCAGTAAAATAGGTACCTGGGTGTTAGCCACCTTACACCTGCTGTCCATGTTCACATAGCAATAAAATAGGTACTTGGGTGTTAGTCGACTGGTGTGGGTCGCATCCTGGGGACAAAATTAACCTAATTTGCCCGAAATGCTCTGCATAACAAGGAACTTTCTATATAATAGTATGTCATTGATGTCAGCTATGGTCTGTATAAGTTGTATCATGTACTTGTAAAAATAAAGATTATTATTATTATTATTATTATTATTATTATTATTATTATTATTATTATTATTATTATTTAAACCTGGAGTTTTAACCTTCAGACTAATACATGTTTCATTCTTGTTAAGTTGTTTATTGACTAAATATTATTCACGTATTATACATGAACTTTACCTGTCGCACTTTGCTATTCACCTCAACTTTTATCTGCCATAAATTAGTAGTATATATATATTTTTTATGTACATTTACACACGCGATAATGTTTTCAAATGTGGCTTCTGAAGAATGAAATGATGTTAAGTGAACATTCTGGGAGGTTTGTGTTTTTGTTCAAGGTCTCCCACATTGCTCCCTGCAAGGGTACCTTGATACTGGTGAGGGGCTCTTGATTTAGGGAACTGGAGCTGCATGAGAGGAAGTAGTGGTGGTGGTAATAGTAGTAGTAGTGGAAGTGGCCCGTGGCCTGGTGGCTGAAGCTCTCGCTTCACACGGCAAGGATCCGGGTTCGATTCCCAACAAGGGTAGAAACATTGAACGTGTTTCTTTACACCGGTTGTCTTTGTTCACCCATCAGTAAAATGGGTACCTGTGTGTTAATGGACTGGTGTGAGTCTCATCCTGGGACAAAACTGATTTAATTTGACCGAAATGCTCTGCATAACAAGCGGCTTTCTATATAGTAGTATGTCAGTTAGGCTTGTATACCTTGTACCTGTACTTGTAGAAATAAAGATATTATTAGAAGTAGTTTAAGAACAAGAGAACAAAAGTAGCACTACAGGAGAGCTAAAGACCCACGAGGGTAGGAGAAACCCCCAGGGAAGAAACCCCACAGGACAGAACCTACCCAGGCAGAAGAAATGAAAGGCAAATAAAATATAGGAAAGGAGAAGAGGTAAAGTGAGGAGGAGATAAACATCAGATCAAGTCACGAGTATTGTGGAATTTGGAGCATTTGACAGTGTAGTGAGGAAGGAAGGAGTCTGTAGAGACAAGGCCACGACTAAGACTCATACAAGGAAAGTTGTGTGTTGCTTCAACAAGACGGCGTCTGAGAGGGGCTAGAAGAAGGGAAGACAGTGTCTGTGGAGGGTAGACAGGGTCTGCGAAGGCTAGAAGAAGGGTAGATAGCGTCTGTGAAGGCTAGAAGAAGGGTAAACAGTTTTCTCAGAGGACCAGTCTTTTGTGCTCTTTAAGTCTGTCAGAAAGAGAGCGACCAGTGTCTCCAAAGTGTTGGAGAGAACGAGAGGAGCAGGAAATGGAGTAGACTCCAGAAGTATCAGTAACAGGAGGAGAGTAGACAAGTAGGTCACAGAGCCGACACAATTAGGCACATGTACAACACTTGGGTATCTTTATTATTGTAATCTTTCGCCACACAGTGGCTTCATCAGTCCAATACAAAGAGAATGGTGAAGATCAGAAGTAGTTTGAGGTAATCAGTCCCTCAGCCTGGAGTCCATGTAATCACATATGCTGTATTCTTTTCAAGATTGATGGACTGATTACATGGACTCCAGGCTGAGGGACTGATTACCCCAAACTCCTTCTGATCTTCACCATTCTCCTTTGTATTGGACTGATGAAGCCACTGTGTGGCGAAACGTTTCCACATTAAAGATACCAAGTGTTTCACATGTGTCTAATTTATCAACTTGTCGGCTCTCTGAACCATTTATCTACGTATCCAGAAAGTACAGTGTGGGGTCACTGTATCCAGGAAGTACAGTGTGGGGGTCACTGTATCCAGGAAGTACAGTATTGATCTATCACCTTGTGTCGTGATACAGTATTAGTCACACTAGTGGTACACTTATCCTAAACACTGGTTACATTTTCAATAACCCTCGGTAAAATAACTTGTTTGAAACTGCCGTAAACTACACCACTGAACCTAGAGCTTGATGACAACCCACCACTGAACATAGAGCTGGATGACAACCCACCACTGAACCTAGAGCTGGATGACAACCCACCACTGAACCTAGAGCTGGATGACAACCCACCACTGAACCCAGAGCTGGATAACAACCCACCACTGAACCCAGAGCTGGATAACAACCCACCACTGAACCCAGAGCTGGATAACAACCCACAACTGAACCCAGAGCTGGATAACAACCCACCAGGTGTCAACGTTGGGTTTGGTTAGTACTTGGATGGGTGACCGCCTGGAAACACCAAATGCTGTTGGCATAAATCTTAACAGGACAAATAGACATAATACCAGACACAAACATCTCTCTGACATTCCCCGTGTCCGACTAAATCTATACAAAAATTCAATGTACATAAAAGGGCCTAAAATCTGGAACTCCCTGCCTGAAAACTCTAGACCTGCAGACACAACCTCCATTTTCAAAAGCACCGTTAAAAAACATCTTATCTCACTTACGCACCCAACCGGTAGCTAACCACATGAAAACTACTTTATCTTGCACATATCCAAAGCAAAATACACTTATTGATATCTGTGATTCCCCCTTAATTTGCACATGACTGTAAACAAAATTCTGAATACAACTATTGCTTCATAATTCTTAAGCTAGTCATAAGTTTGTCTAAGACACTCCAATATAGAAACTGTATCATGCCAATACGACACTATTTCCATTAATAGATACACTAATTGTTAAGTTCTTAAATATTTTGAACTACCTCAATTTTGTAAATCTAGTTAATCACTACAATTACCTAACCTTAATACCAGTATAATTATTGTGTCAATATAGAGTAAGATCTAGTATAAGTCTACCTGAAATGCCTTTATATATATATATATATATATATATATATATATATATATATATATATATATATATATATATATATATATATATATATATATATATATATATATATATATATATATTATATATATATATATATATATATATATATATATATATATATATATATATATATATATATATATATATATATAATAAACACAGAACAATAATAAATATTAACAAGACTTAAAATTTCTTAGGGAAGATTTACACATGACACTTACCCCATTAAGGTCTGGAATAAGTGATCACAGTGATGAGTGTGCACTCCACTGTGTACTTGTGATCACAGTGATGAGTGTGCACTCCACTGTGTACTTGTGATCACAGTGATGAGTGTGCACTCCACTGTGTACTTGTGATCGTGAGTAGTCACGAACGCTTGGAATTCCTTTATTTTTACATAGTGGTTGTCTTGCATATATATATATATATATATATATAAATATACAGAGAGAGAGAGAGAGAGAGAGAGAGAGAGAGAGAGACAGACAGACAGACAGACAGACAGACAGACAGACAGACAGACAGACAGACAGACAGACAGACAGACAGACAGAACAGACAGACAGAGAAAGAGAGACTGTTTCTCATTCATTAATAGGAGGGCCCTGCCATTACAGCTCACATGCCCTTCCAAGACTAACATCCTCACCCTATAATTACTGGGAACGGTTGAAGATCCTTGATCTGTATTCCTTGGAACGCAGGCGAGAGAGATACATGATAATATACACTTGGAAGGTCCTGGAGGGATTGGTACCAAACCTGCACACGAAAATCACTCCCTATGAAAGCAAAAGACTCGGCAGGAGATGCAACATTCCCCGGATGAAAAGTAGGGGTGCCACGAGTACACTGAGAAACAACACCATAAGTGTCCGGGGCCCAAGACTGTTCAACTGCCTCCCAGCATACATTAGGGGGATTACCAATAGACCCCTGGCTGTCTTCAAGAAGGCACTGGACAGGCATCTAAAGTCAGTACCTGACCAACCGGGCTGTGGTTCGTACGTCAGTTTGCGTGCAGCGAGCAGTAACAGCCTGGTTGATCAGACCCTGATCCACCATGAGGCATGGTCTCAGACCGAGCCGCGGGGGCGTTGACCCCCAAAACCCTCTCCAGGTAAACCCATCCTTCAGAGTGCAGGCACTGTACTTCCCACCTCCAGGACTGTAACATCCTCACCCATCCTTTAGAGTGCAGGCACTGTACTTCCCACCTCCAGGACTGTAACATCCTCACCCATCCTTCAGAGTGCAGGCACTGTACTTCCCACCTCCAGGACTGTAACATCCTCACCCATCCTTCAGAGTGCAGGCACTGTACTTCCCACCTCCAGGACTGTAACATCCTCACCCATCCTTCAGAGTGCAGGCACTGTACTTCCCACCTCCAGGACTGTAACATCCTCACCCATCCTTTAGAGTGCAGGCACTGTACTTCCCACCTCCAGGACTGTAACATCCTCATCCATCCTTCAGAGTGCAACCACTGTATTTCCCACCTCCAGGACTGTAACATCCTCACCCATCCTTCAGAGTGCAGGCACTGTACTTCCCACCTCCAGGACTGTAACATCCTCACCCATCCTTTAGAGTGCAGGCACTGTACTTCCCACCTCCAGGACTGTAACATCCTCACCCATCCTTCAGAGTGCAGGCACTGTACTTCCCACCTCCAGGACTGTAACATCCTCACCCATCCTTCAGAGTGCGACCACTGTACTTCCCACCTCCAGAACTAAAGTCTAACACGCTAACTCCGGCCTGTGCGATAGCCAAGCTCCTAGCTATTAAAACCTCCCTTCCTCCCACCAACCTTTCCTAGGACGACCCAGCCACTCCTCTCTACCCCAGATTAATACGCTCTCCTGTTCATCCTGTTGTGCTCAATCCTCTCTAAATGTTCAAACCACTTCAACAACCCCTCCTCAGCCCTCTGAATAGCATTTATATTAACCCCATACCTAGTCTCCAAGCTTCGAATTCTCTACATAATATTCATGCTACACATTGCCCTCAAACACTACATCTCCACTGCCTCCAGCCTGCTCCTCACTGCCTCATTTAAAACCCATGCCTCACACCCATGCAACAGTGATGGTACCAATATACTCTGCAACATTCTTTGTCTCTACAGATGCCTCACTGTACCACTAACTTTTTTTCCCTTATCAGTTGTATGGTTCACCTTATCTCTCATAGACCCATCTGCCAACTAAGTCCACTCCTAAATATTTGAACTCATTTACTTTCTCCATCCACTCTGATAATTAATCATTACCTAGAGTTTTTATTGCCCTCATCATCTTGCTCTTTTCTACGTTCACTCTTAATTTCTTCTTTTACATTCCCTCCCAAACTCGTCCACCAACTTTTGCAACTTCTCCAGAATCTCTCAAAAGCACAGTGTCATCGGCAAAAAGCAACTGTGACCAGTGGCGGACCTACATTTCAGGGGCACTAAAGCTTGAACTATTATGGGGGCCCTTCGCAACCCCTTCTCATACAGTAAACCCAAAAATTTTAAACAATGTGGACTACAGTCGCTTTTGGGGCTCCTCAGGGATTAGGGGCCCTTGGAGCTAAAGCTTCATCAGTTTCATAGTAGATCCGTCCGTGAGTGTGACATCTCCTATCTCCTATTCTATACACTTGCAACATCTGCCACATTGCTCCCCTATCCAGCCTATTATATTACTACCATACGCAAGCCCATATATCACGCTAGTGGCGGTGTGGTGGTGGTGGGATTGTTGTAGTAGTAATGATAGTGGTAGTAGTGGTGATAGTGGTAGTAGTGGTGATAGTGGTAGTAGTGGTGATAGTGGTAGTAGTGGTGATAGTGGTAGTAGTGGTGATAGTGGTAGTAGTGGTGATAGTGGTAGTAGTGGTGATAGTGGTAGTAGTGGTGATAGTGGTAGTAGTGGTGATAGTGGTAGTAGTGGTGATAGTGGTAGTAGTGGTGATAGTGGTAGTAGTGGTGATAGTGGTAGTAGTGGTGATAGTGGTAGTAGTAACCATTTAACAGCAGTGTTGTGGGGGTCACCCTTCACTACGTTATATTCATCACGCAAACTGACTTAACCACCACCTTACTGCCACACTTTGTATCTATTGATATTATTATTATTTTAAACTATAGGCCTGTATGGATCATTATTATTATAATCAAATAGAAGCGCTAAACCACAGGGACGGCCTGTATGGATCATTCAGTTATTTTACAGATAATTCCACATAAATTTTACCACAAGATTCAGGAACGCTGATTATTATTATTATTATTATTATTATCAAAAAGAGGCGCTAAACCTACAAGGGTCATACGGCGCCGAACAAATTGTAACTTACGTGTGGAAGAACCGAGATAGGTGGACCAGCAGCGGGGAATTGGTGGACCAGCAGCGGGAAATTGGTGGACCAGCAGCGGGGAATGGGTGGACCAGCAGCAGGGAATGGGTGGACCAGCAGCAAACTAAAATGGGTTTTTCGGTAGGGATTGAGTTGTTCAGCAACAGGGAATGGGTGTAGGAGGAAATGGGTGGTTCAGTAGGGAATGGGAAGTTCAGTAGGGAAAGGGCGGTTCAGTAGGGAATGGGCAGTTCAGTAGGGAATGGGCAGTTCAGTAGGAATGGGCAGTTCAGTAGGGAATGGGCAGTTCAGTAGGAATGGGCAGTTCAGTAGGAAATGGGCAGTTCGGTAGGGAATGGGTAACTCAGTAGGAATGGGTGGTTCAGTAGAGAATGGGTGGAGGTGGAGCAGCAGCAGGGTATGGGTGTGTCACAGGTGAGCAGCAACACATGACTCCCACTTCACCCCCTCACTCACCCGTGCCGCTGCATCAATGGATTTTTCTTTTCATTCACGAGGGAAGCGCTAAACCTGTTGGGCTCGTACAGCACTTGGGAAGCGGGAGGTAATCCAGTTTGATCCAAGGGATGGATATATTCCCATTGCCTTGGACCAAGAACCCTTCGCCTGCATCAAAGAACCTACTTTGAGGGGCCCAATGCCTTCAAGAGGCCAAGTCCCAGGAGCTGTAGATCAACACCCTCCAGAGGGCCAGAAGCTGTAGATCAACACTAAATAGGCCCAGGAGCTATAGATCAACACACACGTGACCCAGCTGTAGATCAACATTCCAGTGGCCCAGGAGCTGGAACTCAACCCAGTAAACATTGAAAAAATTATAAAAAAGAAGCGCTAAACCTACAAGGGTCATACAGAGGAGGAGATGTTGATTCACCGGGAATTCTCCCAGCCCGGGTCTTTACCAGATGGCGACCCGGCTCCGGCTCCCTGGCGAGGGAGTATCAGAGACCTATGTCTCCCATGGGAGGGGGTGCCCCTCAGAGGTGGGACCAACTGGCGCCAGGCCTAGCCACATTCGCCACCAGCACGAGGCATGGAGGTAGATAGATGCTAGGCCTCTCTGGTCTGCCACCTTCCCCGCCCCAAGGAGGCTGACGGGAAGGGCAGGCTTGCGAGCCGCAGATGGTAGCAAGCTCCAGCCTTGGCACCTACCCTGCCCTAGAAGGGCTGGGCATGGTGATCGACCGGTCATATAGAGCATAGTGAAACAAATGAGGTGAAACTTGTTTGACAAGGTCCATAAAATTTTCCAATAAATTATATTGGTTTCAGGACAATTTTTATCATTACACTAATGAAGCAGTGGTAAACCCATAAGGATCATACAGCACCTAGGGAAATGGGAAGCAGTCAGGTTCAGTCCTATGGGACGAAAGGTTCAATTCCATGGATGAAGAACCCCTGACCAGCATCAAGGCCCCTTCCTTGAGGGGCCATTTCTCAGAGGACATATATATCCCAGTGCTAAAAGTTCCAAGCATGGACAAGACTAATTCCCACTTTTTTAATAGTTACATTGTCATTCAATTGCTGTTTTACCAGCAACATGCAGATATCACAGTTCAGATGACTCTCTGAGCTGCAACAGGTCAGACGACCCTCCGAACTACAGCATAACAGTCCAAATGACCCTCTGAACTGCAACATAACAGTTCGGATGACTCTCCAAGCTGCAACATAACAGTTCAGATGACCCTCCGAACTGCAACGTAACAGTTCACATGACCATCCAAACTGCAACGTAACAGTTCAGACGACTTCTGAACTGCAACATACCAGTTCAAACAGCCCTCCGAACTGCAACATAACAGTGCAGATGATCCTCCGAGATGCAACATCCCACCCCTCATTTAGAATGCAGAGACTATACAATTATATACCGCACTATAAAGTCATATACATATAGGTATAAAAAATCCAAAAATGAATAAATTTTATCCTACATTTTAATAAGGAAAATTACAATATTTCAGCTTTCCAAGTCATACATATTAACTTACTATTTTATGATTCACAACTAACCCCCTATTAGGAGAAGAAATTTTAAAAGACACTTTGGTCTACTGTGGAAAAGTGTCAAGTTGAAAAGACCAAAATATCATATAAAAGTTTCCTCTCCAAATTATAGATTCTCATTTATTCCAGCCAGTGACTTATTCTACCATTTCATGCCCATATAAACTAAAAAGGTCAATCTAAAAAAGAAAGTGCTGGTGCTCACAACTACACATGAACATCTGCCACATCCTGGCAGCAAGGTAAAAACTAAACTCCTTCACTTCGTATATCAACATAAAGCTCTAAAGCCATCATTTACTTTGAAAAAATTATTTCTCTTTTCTCTTTGACCTAATCTGATATTAATAGTCACACAAAAAAGGCTGAACATGTATGGGACATTCAGTTCTTTTATCATCTGTTACATAAATGAAGTCATATACATGTATAACAGGTTAACACACTGTTCTCTGCAATTTCATATTAGGGGTGGGAATGATTTAATGAAAAACTTATCCAACTACTGTAAAAATGTAATACTTCATGAGGTGTTTCACAATAGAGGCAAAAATAGCGAATATCCTTCATACCCACAGCTATATACAATCACCTTCAGACAGGCAACAGCTTTGTCTGTCTTGGCATGACAAGGTGCACACCACAGCAAGCACTTTCAATCTGACCAGTTAAGAGTACCAAGGTTACAATGCTTGAGGTGGGAATATAGTGTTGCTGATCTGTGATACCCAGTCTTTTGTTTTGCATGTACATTGTAAGAAGAATGGACCAGCCTAACAGCCCCTCATTAATTAAATTTACCTTAAACCAGTTTACATTACTTTTTCTCAGTCTAATCATCCATTCAGACTAACTTTTAAGCTCAACGTTCAATGATTCCGGACTCTTTAGCTACATACACAATGTTAGACAATTGAGATTTATGTATTATGTAATAAATAGACATATAATAAAGGTTGTAATAATAATATTCTAACAAGCTGAACCAAGGTTTGATATTTTACTTGAAAAATATCAAAAGTTACGAAGCAATGGCTCCTTAGGACAAAATTAAAAAAAATCAGCTAATATTAAGGGCTAATGATTTCTGCATCTTTATTTTAAACACTAATCCATAAAATTGATAAGCAATTGGCAGAGAAATGATATTATAAAAGTTTAATGGAAAAACAGACATCCAAGATTATACACAATAACAAAAGATCCAATTAATGTCTGAAATACTGTACTTTGCATACCATATGAATATACAATAGTACTTTATCATCAATGAAAAAATATATGAAAGAATATATATAAATTTACTATAAATCTGGCTACCACAACATAATGGCTACTGCTCTCTCTTATTCTTTGGGGAAGCAGCAATTCACAGCAGAATTTTTTTTTTTTTTTTACAAAATCATGTCACTTCATAATTACATGACAAATTAAGATGGCTCACCATAACACAGACCCTACATCCTAGCAAGTGTCTATATAATTTTTCAACTACTACCCACAAGATGGGTATGGGGTGCATGATGGCTATCAAACTAAAACTTTAACAAACATAATGACAGGCACTGTTTGGATGCAAGGATTGAATATTTCCATTTCTGTAAGCATTATATATAAAGATTATCATATGCAGTCCCAAGACAGACTATGAATAGTTAAAGCAGGTTTAGTTAGCAAAGTTATCCTAGTCATATAACTGTTAAAGCTTTGACACTGAAGATATAGAGGAGTTGAACAATACCATTAAAGCTACATAAAGTTTGAATACTGTGCTAGTATTAATTAGTATGAATCAACTCTAAGTATCTTCAAAAATATCAATATTTTCAGTTGATAGATGCCATGTGACCATCATTTATAGACCCACAAAAATATAATTCAATCCTTGGAATTAAATGGATACACTGTAAGTCACGACGATCTCAGATTGCCAGTCCAAACACCGACACAATGCAATACATAGTCTTGTTCTCCCAGCGGACCGTACATGAACCATCGGTGGTGTTGTCCCAATAACAGGAACTCGCTGTGTGAAGGCCAGCTCCATTCTTCTGCATTATTACACACGTCACTGTGGAGAAACAATTGTACATATATAAAGTATGTATATGATGATTGTATTAGTATTATATTTGAGGTATTCAAATTTAGTTCAAGGAGGGGAAAGGTAACTCCAATTTCTTGAATTATAAGCCATTGACCAGCATCAAAGTCCTCTTTTAGAGGTGAGGTACCGTTGATGCAACAAATCAGATGAAAAATCATGTTTTTCTTCTTTCAACAAACCGGTCATATCCCAATGAGGCAGGATGGCCACAAAAGAAAAACAAAAGTTTCTCTTTTTAACTTTAGTAATGTATACAGGAATGTTAGTCGCCTCTTACGACATGCATGGCTTACGGAGGAAGAATTCTGTTCCACTTCCCCATGGAGATAAACAAGAACTAATAAGAAAATAGAAGAAAACCCAGAGTGTGTACATATATATATATGCTTGTAAATGCAGGTGTAGTGTGACCTAAGTGTAAGTAGAGGCAGTAAGATGTACTACCTGAAATATTTCGTGTTTATGGGACAGAAAAATGACACTAGCAATCCTACCATCATGTAAAACAATTACAGGCTTCCGTTTTACACTCAACTGGTAGGACGGTAGTACCTCCCTGGGTGGTTGCTGTCTATCAACCCACTACCTAGGAAAAAATCATGGCATCTGCATTAAAGTTGGAGTCACTGAATAGGAGGACAGACAAAGCAAGCATGTCAGGGCATGGAAGGTGTTTGAAATGAAGTTGGCATGTTCTACGACGAAGGGAAAAATCTATCGAGAGATATTAGACTGTCATTGTGACCTGGCAATTCTCAGTTATGCTGGGTCCCTAAAAAAGGAGTTACAAAGTACATGTAGGTATGTATGTCAGGGCATTGAAGGTGTTTGAATTAAAATTAGTATGCATTCTGATAAAGGGGACACTATTATGAGATGTTAAAATGTCATCAGGACCAGGTAGTTCTCACAGTGATGCTAGGTACCTAAGAAAATGGGTTATAAAGTAAGCTAATTATGTTGCTAAAAGATTACTTTGATATTTTCTGCTGTGGTCATCCTTACCCAAAGGAGTGTCATTTTATGTGTGGGGTCATTTAGTGCAAGGAGTCATACAGGTTCAATTCTCTGACCTTCATAGGAGTTAGGAAACACTGTGTATTAGAAGTTTTATTAAATATAGCATAGTTAAATCTTGATTTAACAGTCTGGATTTAACAGACAAAATCAATACCCGGACAATATCCAGAAATAACGGACAAAATTCATTAAATCCAGAATTTTTCATTATTCTTGCAGTTCACTAGGCAAGTTCATTTTTAGATTTAGTGGACAAAGTCCATTCAATCTAGAATTGTCTGTTGCTATGATTATGGAAAAAAAAAAATTACCATCATTCAGACTTAACAGGCAATCGACTGACACCCATGTTCCTTGGGCTGTTAAATCAAGGCATGTTAGTGACTTTATACTTAACAATATTATATAACATGTAAATCACACGTTGCATATTACGCAAAGAAAAAAATTAATTTAATAAAGAAATGAAGACCTTTAAGTTAATAATTTGAAAAAAAAAAAAAAAAAAAGTAACTTACCAATATATTTAAAAGCCTTGTTGAGTTTGGATAGGTTTCCTAGCACATTTTCCACTACCTGTGAAGTCCAGTTGTTCACCTTGGCGCTGGTGTAAGCGTTGCCGCCAATCACTGTCTCTATACTTTCTTTGATGATAGTGCTCACCTCATCGACCACAAACTGGTGCTGTAATGATGGATAGAGACAAATGTTTAGTCATGTGAGCTGTCAGCAAAGTTAAGGTTCACTTCAATTTGCTGAAATAAATAGGTTTTGCTTCACGTTTGACCGTATTATATAATGCCTCTCTTTGAAGCTATCAAAAATAACTGTACATATATTTAATAATTTAGGTCTTTCAATTAAAGAAGGTACATTATTCCTCAGATAATTTACAGAAAATTGCAGAAACTTGTTCTTTACTCTTCAGTCAACTTGTATATCATTAATAATTTTATCCAAGGACAATAAGAAGTAAAATAACCTGCCTGAATGTTACTCAGTAAACACCACCAAGAAAAGCAGAGTTCTAACAATTCTTTGGATTTATACATACGTACTATACTGCCAAAAAGTACGATATTGTTTTGTTTCAATCTGTCTTTCAGAAATAATGACAGTTACCAGTACAATGAATAAGATAAGATTTGTTCAGATTTTTAACCCAGAGGGTTAGCCACCTAGGATAACCCAAGAAAGTGAGTCATCGGAGATTCTGTCTTATTTCATTGAGGTCCTTCAATCTTGTATCCCAGGATGCAACACATACCAGTTGACTAACATCCAGGTACATACCTATTTACTGCTAGGTTAAGAGGGACAGCAGGCATAAGGAAACTTGCCTAATGTTTCCACCTGGTCAGGGACTGAACCAAGGACACAGTGTGCGAGGCGAGTGCGTTGCCTACCAAGCCACAGGGTCTTTCGTACAATTTCAAAGAAGTAGAACAAAAAATGAAGGTAGGATGGAACCAACACAGCCCACCAACATTAGAATAATGATTGTTATATACAGTGGTCCCCCGAGTAACGAAAAAACTTCTTCCCAGAAGCCTGCTCAAGTGCCATTACCGAACGAATTTACTCCCTTAAGGAATAATGTCACGTAGGTTAGTCTATTTCAGGCCCCCAAAAATACACTTCCACAAGCACTTACAATATTATACTTGCATAATTGTACGATTTCCGGGGTGTTCGTTACTCGGGGGACCACTGTATATAACTTGATCAATCACTAGCACACTCAGCTTGCACACTGAGATCCGAGGATTGATCCTTCGGTACGGCTGGAAAATGTTAGGACGTGTTTCCATAAGTCACCTGCTGTCCCTGTTCACCCATCAGTAAAATAGGTACCTGGATGCTAGTCGACTGGTGTGGGTCGCATCCTAGGACAAAATTGACCAAATTTGTTTGAAATGCTCTGCATAACAAGGGGCTTTCTATATACATAGTAATATGTCATTGATGTCAGCTAGGCCTGTATACCTTGTACATGCACTTGTAGAAATAAAGATATTATTATTATATTGTGCATTTTTATAAAATTTAGATTAAAGTACGTATGTATAATTATGTATATGGCGAATATAATTACTGTACCTAATATACAACATGCTTTGTTCGATTACCGAAAGTACGTAAGATAAAGGAACGGCAATACGCCTCTCTGAATTACTAGTATCATTGCTACACATGAAATCATAACAAAACTACTGAAAACAAATACAGTGGTCCTTCGGTTTTCGTGCATCTCCAAACTCGAACATTTATGAAAGTGTATTTTCGTAAGTGCTGTTGCAAGTGTATTTTTGGGGGTCTGAAATAGACTAACCTATGTGACATTATTTCTTAAGGAAGTAAATTCGTTCGGTAATGGCACTTGAGCAGCATTCTGGAACGAATTTTCGGCGAAAACCGAGGGACCACTGTACAGTGGAACCTCGGTACTCGAACTTAATTCGTTCCAGAAAGCTGTTCGAGTGCCAAGAAGTGTTCGAGTATCAAACGAATTCTTGCCAGCCAATTTTCATTTTGGTTGGTTGTTATCACTAATCTTCATAGGCCCCATGGTGACTTATACAAATAATATAAAAAAGCACCAAAAATGCGAAGAAACACAAAATACATAGTTTACAGCGAAGTTCTGGCAAGTCGTGTTTGTTTGGTCGAGTCCTGAGCTTTGTTTGAGTAGGGAGCTGTTCGAGTACCGAGGTTCCACTGTACACCTAGTTGGATGAATCTTATTACAGCCTGCTATTCCTGTTCACCTAGCAGGAAGCAAGTACCTGGGTGTTAGTGGACTGCTGTGGGTAGCATTCTTGGAAACAAGATTGAAGGACCATAATGGAAATAAGAGACAATTCTCGATGACGCACTGACTTCCTTGGATTATCCTGGGTGTCTAATCCTTTGCGTTAAAAATCCGAATGTTATCTTAACTCTCAACATGTTCACACAGACATACTTTTCTCACCATATCTATGTTGTTCTTAACTGTATAAATGACCCTCATTTTATGCAGATGTGTTCTAGACCCATGACAACTATATTAAGCTGAATCAGGCCATCAATGCTTAATTCCACATAAGAATCTTCAATATCCTGTCCAAACGGAAATGATCACATACAGTATAATATACTGCAATTAAGGCATTACCAATAGGAATGGGACATTGCATAATAGCGAATTTACATAAAAGCAGGGAGCCAGTATTATATGTATTATATATCTACAATCAATCCACATTTTACACTACATATTTTCTTGTGCATTATTGAGTTGATTTCTGAATATTACCCTTCAACAAAAAAAAAAATATTAGGTTAGAGTAAGTTAATAAACCTATAAAAAATGTATATCGAGGCACAAATAAATGCAAAATAAGAGAGGGAGCAATACATCTGGCAGATAGGTGTCTAATTGTAAAAAAGCAAGGACCCCAATGAAAATAAGCCACTGACTTTTTTGGGATATCCTTTGATTAAATCCTTCTGAGGAATTGTAAGAATATCCTAGGTTAAGTTATCATAGTCACCTTCATAAGTTTATTTAGGCACAGGTACACATAAGTACAATTATCATACATAGTGTAAATTACCTAGAATAACCCAAAAAAGTCAAGAGTGACTTATTTCCATTGAGGTCATACATTTCTGACCTTCTGTAATACTGTAATTTGTTATACTAAGTAAAACTTATTTATACGGACAGTATTGTTATAGCTTTTTATTCAATTTATCAGCATGAAGAACCATGGTAAAAATTTCTTCAGAATAAAAATTCCGTAAGGGGAACAGGTGCGTCGGATAACCCAAGGAAGCCAAGCAGAAGATACACATTGGGGTTAATAACTGAAATATAGTAGGATCGCCGTATCCATGGGTCCAGCTTCCGCGGTTTAAGTTATCCGCTTTTTACCCTGGCCCAAAAATAACCCTTAATTTTGCTTAATAATGAACCAGTGCAAAAGTTGTGATGGTGACAGTTCTTCAAATCCTCTTGGTTGAGAGCCGAAAGTTTGACCACAGAGCTATGAGGTGCATTAACAAACAGCTTGTTACAAATTTCTTAACTTACCAAAGTAATCCATTTCGAATTATTGGTCGAATCTGTCCCTTAAATCCCACCAGATAGTTTTTAAATGACAATACACATAATGGACTGGGCCGTGGGGGTGGTGATCCCCAGAACATCCTCCAGGTGTGAAAAATAAATTACTTCGAGAAACTGCAGGGATATCCTAGGTTAAGTCATCATATGTTGCTTCTTCCTTATCTATCATAATTTTATACGATTTGCAAATTATTAAAGTTGAAATAGAAATTTCCTATATAGTATATAATGTAGTTATGACTGTATAATAAAATGGAGTTATTAATATTTGTAGTTTTTTGACTCTGGTCTCGTGTATAATTTTCAACTTTTTCACTGATTTTAAATAATATATCGAGTAATTTTTCAATGGTTTTTAAATAACATATTAAGTAGATCTGAGCCCAGGGAAGAAAATAAATGGGTTTTATGTAGTAAATTATGTAGAATTAAACCAGGGATAACTGAATAAGGTCAAACAATGTAACTTTATCCTTATTGGAAATATTCTCAAATTACGTAAAAAGAAAAATTGATTATATATACGAATATTTGACAAGAATTATGTACCTACTGTATATAAAACTGAACCCCAATGGAAATGAAAAACCCATAGGGGAAATAAGACTGATTTTTCTAAGTGTTTTTGACCTCAGTAATTTATACATATGTTACTATGGAAGACAATTTTAATAAAAAAGAAAAATGTACACAATTTTTTTTTTACAAAAGACGAGTTATAACTACTGGTTAATTGACCTCTAGAACCCACAGAAAAAATAATAATGTTATAAGTCATAGTTTAGTGGATGAATATAATGAATTGCAAGTTGATATAGTCAGTTTTTGAACCAGTGAAAAGTCGAAAAAAAAAATTATATTGAGAAATTTTTGAGGAGTGGAGAGCACGAGTATAATAATGACCTTTTTACTAGACAATGATTATTATAAATTGCTAAATAATGTTAATATAGTGTGTGGGGAGGCATAATATACCCACCTCCTCACTCTGGGCGTTCTCGTCCATATTTAAGAGGTAGAAAAAAGAAATATTATATGGAGTGTTAGAGGTGTTGAGTCACTGCCAGCTGACTCCTTACTGACTGACTCCCCTACCTCTCCTCTCTATTATCTCCTCTTCCTCGCCTCAAACTCCACTAATAAACCACAAACACCATTCACATGGTTAAAATATATCCCCAATGCCGCTCTCCATCTAAAAAAACCTAATAACCCAATAAACCAAAAATATTCAATTTTTATTCCATTTTTCACTCCTCCTCCTCTCTATTATCTCCTCTTCCTCGCCTCAAACACCACTAATAAACCACTAACACCATTCACATGGTTACAATATATCCCCAGTGCTGCTCTCCATCTAAAAAAAACCATAATAACCCAATAAACCAAAAATATTTAATTTTTATTCCATTTTTTTACTCCTCCTCCTCTCTATTATCTCCTCTTCCTCGCCTCAGAGACCACTAATAAACCACTAACACCATTCACATGGTTAAAATATATCCCCAGAACAACCCTTCATGTAAAAAAAATCCATAATAATCCAGTAAAAATGAAATTTATCATCATTATTCCCATCTTTCACGTCTCTCCTGCATTTATTCTACGATTTTCTCTATTATATTACATCAATAATATCTCCAGTGTCATCTATTTTACGAGAACAACTAATGTTAATTGGAAAATTTCAATTAGAACCAAACACAATAATATATATGTATATATCGTGTGTATTTAAGGTTCCAGAAAATACCGTTGATGTGTATTGTATTGAGGAAGAGAAATTAATGTTATAACAGATCTTTAATGAGGTTTATAAGTTCATTTTTTATGTTATGTTATGTGTATGTTGACTTGTCCACGCTTCTCCAGTGTCCGGGTTCAATCCTGGGTACTGGAGAGGTGCCCGGGTTCAATCCTGGGTACTGGAGAGGTGCCCGTGTTCAATCCTGGGTACTGGAGAGGTGCCCGGGTTCAATCCTGGGTACTGGAGAGGTGCCCGTGTTCAATCCTGGGTACTGGAGAGGTGCCCGGGTTCAATCCTGGGTACTAGAGAGGTGCCCGGGTTCAATCCTGGGTCTTGTATAGGTGCCCGGGTTCAATCCTGGGTCCTGGAGAGGTGCCCGGGTTCAATCCTGGATACTGCATTATTATTATTATTATTATTATTATTATTATTATTATTATTATTATTATTATTATTATTATTATTATTATTATTATTATTATTATTATTATTATTATTATTATTATTTTTATTATTATTATTATTATTATTATTATTATTATTATTATTATTACTGCTACTACTATTATCATTATCATCATCGTCAACATTATTTTCATTATTACTGTTATTATTATTATTATTATTACATATATATTCCTGGCTCTCCAGGGAAGCATGACTCAAACATCAACTAGTGTCCCTTAACAATCACAACAACAACAACAGCTAGTCTTAATTTTTGTTATAATATTAGGTAAATCAAGCACAGGTACACAAGTACAATTATCATACATAGTGACACCACCAGGATAACCCCCAAGAATCAGATAATAATGGGTTAATTGTGCTGCTGTAACGTTTTTTCCGGACCCCAATGGAAATAAGTAATTTTGATTTTTTTGGGTTATCCTGGGGTCTCTACACATATGCTGCTATGTATGATAATGTGTAATTATGTATACTACCTGAATAAACTTACTTTCTAGCCTTGAGGCCCGGTGAGAGAGGCTCTTGATCCAAGGAATTGACTTTATGTTCCTCCTTTTTCCTGGATTAAATGTTATTGCCTTCCCAATTGCCGGGTGCTGTGTGACCCCTGTGGGTTTAGTGCTTCCCCACTATAAATATAATAATATTGATTATTCCACAGAACGGATGAGACTCGCACCCATGGAAAGTCAGACCTAAAACTCACCTTATCTTACCTTTGATATGCAGAGCTGTATGACCCCTTGTAGGTTTAGCTCTAGCTTTGATTATAATAATAACAATAATAATATTAATAATAATAATAATAATGTATAATATGTCAATTTTTCAGACTGAATAATGTTTCGGTGGTGTAGAATAGCAGAGAGAGCGCTTCAGGTGCGTCGGTGCAGTGGATATTCTGCGAAGGAGGTGTTTGATGTGGTGGTGGTGGGTGGTGGTCACGCTGGCACTGAAGCATGTGCTGCCGCCGCCAGGATGGGTGCCACCACACTACTCATCACACACAAAAAATCCACCATAGGTTATTATCAAGCATCATAGGACATAGAGTAGATGCTCCTCGCTTTACGATGGTTTGACTTATGATATTTTGACATTATGAAGGTGCGATAGTGTTGCACATTCAGTACTGTACATTTATTGATAGGATAAACTTTTTTTTATTAAGACATCGGCCGTCTCCCACTAAGGCAGGGTGGTCCGAAAAAGAAAAACTTTCACCATCATTCACTGCATCACTGTCTTGCCAGAGGCATGCTTACATTACAGTTATAAAACTGCAACATTAACACCCCTCTTTCAGAGGTTTACTGGTATATTCATTTATTTACTAATTAATACTGGTACCATATTTACTTTGTTATAGTAATTATTTGTTTATTTACTTATTAAGTGACAGTAGTTATTTATTTACTTATTTATTTATCGTATATTCATATTTGTCTTACGATATTTTCAATGTACCATGGATTCATTGGGATGTAACCCCTTCGTAAGTCGAGGAGAACCTACAGTATTTTTCTTTTATATGTTCCTGTACCATATTTGAAAGACAACACAACAGTAGACTGTATTCAGTAATACAGTGGTACCCCAGTTTTCGTCAATAATTCATTCCAGAATACTGTTCGAGTGCTGTTACCGAACGAATTTGTTCCCATAAGGACAAATGTAAATTAGATTAGTCCGCTTCAGACCCCCAAAAATACACTTACAAAAACACTTACAAAAATACACTTACATAATTGTTCGAGTTGGGAGCTGTACGAAAACTGGGGTACCACTGTACAGTGGACCCCCGCCTAACGAGCACCCCGGAAATCGTACAATTATGTAAGTATAATATTTTAAGTGCTTGTGGAAGTGTATTTTTGGGGGTCTGAAATAGACTAACCTACGTGACATTATTTCTTAAGGAAGTAAATTCGTTTGGTAATGGCACTTGAGCAGACTTCTGGAATGAATTTTGCTCATTAGGCGGGGGTCCACTGTATTTCATATTTACCTATTTACTAAAAACTAACTCTCACTCTGCCATTCATACATTTCCTCCCATTCCCATGCATTGTATCACCCCTATGGGTTCAACTCTTTCCCATAAATATTCTCTAACAATAATAATTGCCCACGAATATCAAGAGTTGGTCGTGCAGCATTTGTTCTGAAAACTTATTTTATATAAGTTATTTAAAATTATGTAAACTGCATAATGGTAAAATAATTTATTTGTTATCACTCATAGGAGAAATGTCGTGCAATCCTTCTTTTGGAGGCATTGGTAAAGGTCACCTGATGAGAGAAGTTGATGCCCTGGATGGTCTTTGTGGTCGGATATGTGATATTTCTGGCGTACACTACAAGGTAAGGAGTTCTACCTTCATTGTAAACTTCATTGATTTTTAAGCAGGACCTGAGTATGGTTCGAATTTATAATGAGTATTCTTTGCCCAAAATGCACTGCATACTGGTGTCTTTCTTTTGTGCCTAATAATATTTTATTACATGTAAACTACATTGTCTGTGTACTGCATAAAATAGGTAAAAATTTGAATTTGAATTTATAAAATATATGAAAAATATAGTCAGAATTTTCCATTGTATTGAAACTTTTAAAGCTATAATTACCATGTATGTATTTGGCATACACTTAAAATAAAATAAATTGTGGGATATTATCTCTTCAGCCTCAGTGATTAAAGTTACATATCTCTTAACATCAAAGACACTTTTTTTCATGATTCATTATTTATTTCATAATTATTAATACAGTGGTACCTCGGGTAACGATATTTTTTCGTTCCAGAATGCTGTTCAAGTGCCATTACCAAACGAATTTATCCCCATAAGGAATAATGTAAAATAGACTAGTCCTTTTAGACCCCCAAAAATACACTTACAAAAGCATTTAAAAAAATAAACTTACATAAAAGGGCGAGTTTGGGGACCATCGTTAACCGAGGTACCACTGTATATAATTTTTTTTTCAGCACTTTGGCTGTCTCCCACCAAGGCAGGGTGACCCAAAAAAGAAATAAACAATTTCACCATCATTCACACATAATCACTGTCTTTACAGAGGCACCCAGATACAACACTTCAGATGTCACTCCAATAACCCAAACCCCTCCTTTAAAGTGCAAGCATTGTACAGTGGAACCCCGGTTAACGAACACCCCGGAAATCGTGCAATTATGTAAGTACAGTGGTCCCTCGGTTTTCGTGCATCTCCAAACTTGAACATTTATGTAAGTGTATTTTCGTAAATGCGGTTGCAAGTGTATTTTTGGGGGTCTGAAATAGACTAACCTACGTTACATTATTTCTTAAGAAAGTAAATTCTTTCGGTAATGGCACTTGAGCAGCATTCTGGAATGAATTTTCGGCGAAAACCGAAGGACCACTGTATAATATTGTAAGTGCTTGTGGAAGTGTATTTTTGGGGGTCTGAAATAGACTAACCTAAATGACATTTTTTCTTAAGGAAGTAAATTCGTTCGGTAATGGCACTTGAGCAGGCTTCTGCAATGAATTTTTTTTGTTAACCGGGGTTCCACTGTACATCCCACCTCCAGGACTCAAGTCCGGCTAACCAGTTTAACTGAATTCCTGAATTTATATCTCAATACTGATTGTGTTAGTTTCTGGAATGCAAAATTGAAAAGATTGCTTAAAGTTTCTCGCAGTGTGAATGTGTAGTTTGTTTTCAGGTTCTGAATCGTAGCAAGGGTCCTGCTGTGTGGGGTCTGAGGGCACAAATAGACCGAGTACTTTACAAGAGAAACCTTCAGAAAGAGTTGTTTCAGGTTCCTAATCTTACCATTATTGAAGCATCAGTGGAAGATCTCATGTTAAGACAACACTCAGGTAAGCAAAAAAGTCTGGTGAAATTTTTTTTCTATTTTTATGGAAATAACAGTTAATGTCTGGTCATGTGTGTGTCAGACTGGTAAAAAATAAAGAGGCACAATACCATGACTGGAACAATACACAAATAACCTGTACATAGGAGAATGAAACTTATGATGATATTTTGGTCCGATTTGGACTGAAAATTGTTTTAAGTTTCATTTTCATATGTGCGGGCTATTTGTGCATTGAAATCTGGTATGTTTTGCTTTATGATAGGATTTTTGCTTAATTCATTTTACGTTTATATCTGTTAGTGTGTTTCTTAATAGTTTTTATTCTGGTAATACTACGATGATTCCTCTAACAGTAACATGTATATGATCTACTGTATTCTAATAATAATAATTATTGCAGTGTGAGGTTTGTGTCATCATCATATACCAGGCTGAGACCTGTGCTCTGGTCACTGTATATAAGTCTGAGCTTACCATGTGCATTTGGCAGTTTTACATATACACTACACAGATGCCCTAGAGACGAGAGGAATCCTTCCTTCGTAAGCCGTGGATCTCGTAAGAGTTGACTAAAATGACGGGAGCAAGGGAATAGTAACCCCTTCTCCTGTATAAATTACTAAATGCCAGGAGCAAGGGGATATTAACCCCTTACACACACAACCCGCACATATAAAAGGGAGGAGCTTACTAATCTAGTTCATACCTCCCCTCCCTCCACAGATTCTCCTGGTGTCTACTCTATTTCTTGCTCCTCCTGTCCTCTTCAGTACTTCGGAGAAACTGGCCGATCTCTTTCTGACAGACTCAAGGAGCACAAAAATAGTGTTAGGCTTGCCGACACTAATAATGCCCTTTTCTGTCATGTCAGAGATCACAGTCATCCTATTGATTGGTCTTCTGCTAAAACTGTCTACCCTACGTCCAACTTTCATAGTTGCCGCCTGGTTGAATCCTCCCTTATACACAACTTTCCTTGTATGAATCTTAGCCCTGGCTTTGTCTCTGTTGATGCTTTCCTCTCTCATTACATTGTTAAATGCTCTAAACTTCAGAACACCCGTGACTTAACCTGATTCCTTCCCCTTTCATCTCTTTCCCCTTCTCCTTTTTTCTCCTATTGGTTTTCCTTTCTTTCTTTTCTTTTGCCTTGTATTTGTCCTTCATTTTATTCGCCTTTCCTCCCTCTGTGTTCTCGTCCCTCCCTTGCGGGCTAGCAGCCCGCAAGGGAGTCTCCACTACTACTATTACTACTACTACCACTTCCACTACTTACTCCATTATTTCCCCACTCTCTTGTACCCTTCCCTGTCTGCCTGCCTATAAATACCCCTTCCTCCGTCTCTGTGTGTTAGTGTGACTTTGTAAATGGTCCAAGTCGGGCCGAAACGTCGTCGTAAGCTCCTCCCTTTTATATGTGCGGGTTGTGTGTGTATTGTTCCAGTCACGGTATTGTGCCCTTTTTTGTTATATATTAACCCCTTCTCCTGTATAAATTACTAAATGCTGGGAACAAGGGGATAGTAACCCCTTTCCCTGTATAAGTTACTAAATGCCGGGAGCAAGGGGATAGTAACTCCTTCCCCTGTATAAATTGCTAAATGCCGGGAACAAGAAGATAGTAACCCTTCTCCTGTATAAATTATTAAATGTAAAAACAAGAAAAACTTTATTTTCTTCATTTTCAGGTCACCCTACCTTGGTGGGAGTTTTTTTTAGTTTAATATCTTTATTATGCACCCCATACCCATCCTGTGAGTGGTAGTCAAAAGATTATAGAGGTACATAATGGGTCCAGGGACTGGGCCCCAAAGTTTTGATAGCTGAGCAAGTTATAAAGGTAATGAACTCAGGTAGATCTGGTCACAGTCATGACAAGTTACAAAGGTATTTACAGATTACAGAGGTACATAATGGGTCCAGAGACTGGGCCCCAAAGTTTTGATAGCTGAGCAAGTTAAAAAGGTAATGAACTCAGGTAGATCTGGTCACAGTCATGACAAGTTACAAAGGTATTTACAGATTACAGAGGTACATAATGGGTCAAGAGACTGGGCCCCAAAGTTTTGATAGCTGAACAAGGTACAAAGGTAATGAACTTACAAGTTTCAAAGGTAATGAATCATGTAAGTACAGTGGACCCCCGAGTAACGAGCAAAATTCATTCCAGAAGCCTGCTCAGGTGCCATTACCGAATGAATTTACTCCCTTAAGAAATAATGTCAAATAGGTTAGTCCATTTCAGACCCCTAAAAATACACTTACAAAAGCACTTACAATATTATACTTACATGATTGTACGATTTCCGAGGTGCTCATTACTCGGGGGTCCACTGTATATACAGTGGTACCTCGAGTTACAATATTTTTTCGTTCGAGAATGCTGTTCAAGTGCCATTACCAAACGAATTTATCCCCATAAGGAATAATGTTAAATAGACTAGTCCTTTTACACCCCCAAAAATATACTTACAAAAGCATTTAAAAAAATAAACTTACATAAAAGGGCGATTTTGGGGACCATCGTAACTCGAGGTACCACTGTATATATATATACGAGAGGTGGACAGGGACAGGACAAAGAGAGGAGGAAGAAAGAAGGAAGTGGAGATAGTAGTGGTAGAGGTAACACTGGTAACGGAAGTAGTAGTAGATGTAGTAGTTGGACTGAAACGTTGTCATAAGTTTCTTTCTCCTATGTGTGGGCTATTTGTATACAAGTGTTGTGTAATAAGAGCCACATATTTTTTGGAAGATGATCCACAACGATGTGAGTGCTGGGGAGTGCTGTTAGCTGATGGACAAGAGGTCAGGTGCCGCAGTGTTGTCATCACTACGGGAACTTTCTTAAGAGGTGTGATCAATATTGG
This sequence comes from Cherax destructor, assembly GCA_009830355.1. Lineage (NCBI taxonomy): Eukaryota > Metazoa > Arthropoda > Malacostraca > Decapoda > Parastacidae > Cherax > Cherax destructor. The sequence continues at coordinate 171,439 of WNWK01000672.1, forward strand.
CTTAGACGTGAGACCTGCTGGCAGACTTGGGGATGCACCGGCCATTGGACTAGCCAACACCCTAGAGAAGCTGCAGTTTAGGCTTGGAAGACTGAAGACAGGTATTCTTCACTTTTTGTCCTTGTTGATGAGATACAGTAAACATTTCATATAATGAACCTCGATATAGCAGTTTTCTGCAATAACAGAGTACACTGAGTAAGTTGTACTTTTCACTCCTTTGTTTTCAATGTTAATTGCAGTATAACTGTAAACTGTGTGTACTGTACTATATTAAATATACAGTAATGTTTTTTCTGCCATTTTTTTAACATTGTTCTGATTTAATGGGCTTTCAGACAGTACCCCTTATCTTTTGGAATATCATTTTTGGTCCAGTGCTTTTTATATATTTTTTTTTATTTTAGGTATAGAATGATCCCATCAAGGAATGTAATTTTTAAGTCAAGATTATTGACTGTTTAGTGATATAAATGGTTTTGAATGACACTTGTGCAACATTTGGGAATGTTTATTGAGCTGGCAAAACATTTCCTCAATAAAGATTCCCAAATGTTGCACTAGTGTCTCATTCTTCAGTTACTTTAGTGAATGGATATCATAGGCAGGATGAACATTAGCTTTATTCTAGAAGTTATTCATTCATTTGTATGATAGAGCCTGTTTTTGCTTCCCTCACTGCAGGTACACCACCGAGGATAGCCAAAAATACTATTGACTACTCTCAGTGTGGCTTCCAAGAACCAGACAATCCACCAGTACCATTTTCATTCTTGACTCAACAGGTCTGGATTAAGGTCAGTGCAGAATCATTTTCTCTTCAATGTGGTTTGAGTTGATGCTGGTGCAGGTCTCTTGATTTGAGGAATTGTATCCAGCCTCCCCTTCCTCAGATCAAACCCGATTGACTCACAGAATCGTAATAAACACGATTGCAAACAAACCACAGAACAGGTAGGGATTCAACCCATGACTTACACACTGTCCTGGAGTTTTAGGACTCACTTGCCGTGGGTTCAGTCCCTGCCCGTTCCATGGTTTGATGAGTGAGATACATATGCAACAGTTGGGTATCTTTATAGCCATACATAATTTCTATATATTTCTGTATATTGATAGTTTATATTTCTATGAGAGGAATGCCATGTTCTGATGGTAAGTCAGAATTCAAGATCAACATAAGAATGGAAGAACACTGCAGCAGTCCTACTGGCCCATACAAGGTAGGTCTTTCTCAAAACCAACTATTCCCACCCACCTATTTGTCCAACCTTTTCCCAAAGCTACCCAAAAATTTGTTGCAATACCTTAGGGTTTAGGTACTAATCAAACCCAGTCCTTCTTATATATAGTACAGCATTTGAATGAATTTTACTGCAAACTTTCAAACATATCAGAAACATTCACTAACAGTGTACAAGACAAAGCCATTTACAAAATATTGTTCTTTCAGCCTGAGGAGCAGTTATTGTGTTATATGACACACACTAACCCAGAGGTGGAGAAGATTGTTAAAGATACTCTCCATTTAAATCGACATGTTCAGGAGGAGACTAACGGGCCACGTTACTGCCCTTCCATTGAATCCAAGGTTTTAAGGTAAGAGAAATTGAGAGTATCCAAGAAACTACAAAGAGCAATTCACACCTAACCCACAATTTAAAGTGGAAGTTTCACAACTAACCCACAGTTTAAAGTGAAAGTTTCACAGTTAACCTATACAGTGGACCCTCGGTTTTCGTCAATAATTCTTTCCAGAATGCTGTTCGAGTGCTGTTTCCGAATGAATTTGTTTCCATAAGGATGAATGTAAATTTGATTAGTCGTTTCAGATCCCCAAAAATACACTTACAAAAGCACTTACAAAAATACACTTACATAATTGTTTGAGTTGGGAGCTGTATGAAAACCGAGGGTCCACTGTAGTTAGTTTAAAGTGGAAGTTTAAGACAATGTTTTGATCCATCTTGGATTGTTATCAAGTTCCAACTTGAAAATGATCCTGGGTGTACTAAAATGGTATCTAATGGAGATAAATGGTATAAAATACTGACACGATGGAAAAATAGACACAAATGTAGTACAGTGGAACCCCGGTTAACGAAAAAAATTCATTGCAGAAGCCTGCTCAAGTGCCATTACCGAACGAATTTACTTCCTTAAGAAAAAATGTCATTTAGGTTAGTCTATTTCAGACCCCCAAAAATACACTTCCACAAGCACTTACAATATTATACTTACATAATTACACGATTTCCGGGGGTGTTCGTTAACCGGGGTTCCACTGTACTATAATGCGATCCTTATTGATCATTACACACACAACCCGCACATAGAAGAGAGGAGCTTACGACGACGTTTCGGTCCGACTTGGACCATTTACAAACTTTTGTACATAAATGGTCCAAGTCGGACCGAAATGTCGTCGTAAGCTCCTCTCTTCTATGTGCGGGTTGTGTGTGTATTGTTCCAGTCACGGTATTGTGCCTTTTTTGTTACTTGTTGATCATGCTTGGTGCACACAGTTGGCTTTATCAAGTCACTGTCAAGAAATTTTGCTGAAAATATGAAATTTTTTTGGAGATAAACAAGTTAAGAAAACCTAGGGAATGAATGGATTTGTCAGTTAAAAACAGAGTTGGGGAATTAGTTGATGGGGAACTGGAGGTATTGAGTAGATGGCGGGAATATTTTGAAGAACTTTTAAATGTCGATGAACAAAGAGAGAGGCAGTAATTTCATGCACTGGCTAGGGAGGTATAACATCTTTTAGGAGTGAAGAAGAGCAGGATGTGAGTGTGGGGGAGGTGAGTGAGGCATTACGTAGAATGAAAGGGGGGTAAAGCAGCTGGAACTGACGGGAGCATGACAGAAATGTTAAAAGCAGGAGGGATATAGTGTTCTAGTGGTTGGTATTTTTGTTTAATAAATGTATGAAAGAGGGGAAGGTGCCTAGTTATTGGCAGAGAGTGTGTATAGTTCCTTTATATAAAGGGAAAGGGGACAAAAGAGATTGTAAAAATTATAGGGGAATAAGTTTACTGAGTATACCAGGTGAAGTCTACGGTAGGGTTATTATTGAAAGAATTAGAGGTAAGGCAGAGAGTAGGATTGGAGATGAGCAAGGAGGCTTTAGAGTGGTTAGGGGATGTGTAGATCAAGTGTTTACATTGAAGCATATATGTGAACAGTATTTAGATAAAGGTAGGGAAGTTTTCATTGCATTTATGGATTTAGAAAAGGCATATGATAGAGTGGATAGGGAAGCAATGTGGCAGATGTTGCAAGTGTATGGAATAGGTAGTAAGTTACTAAATGCTGTAAGAGTTTTTATGAGGATAGTGAGGCTCAGGTTAGGGTGTGTAAGAGAGAGGGAGATTACTTCCTGGTAAAAGTAGGTCTTAGACGGATGTGTAATGTCACCATGGTTGTTTAAAATATTTATAGATGGGTTTGTAAAAGAAGTAAATGCTAGGGTGTTGGAGAGAGGTTGGGATTAAATTATGGGGAATCAAATGCAAAATGGGAGTTGACACAGTTACTTTTTTGATGATGATACTGTGCTTATGGGAGATTCTAAAGAAAAGTTGCAAAGGTTAGTGGACGTGTTTGGGAGGGTGTGTAAAGGTAGAAAGTTGAAAGTGAACATAGATAAGAGTAAGGTGATTTAGATAAAAAAAAATTGGATATCACATTGGAGAGGGAGTATGGAAGAAGTGAATATTTTCAGATATTTGAGAGTTGACTTGTCAGTGGATGGGTTTATGAAGGATGAGGTTAACCATAGAACTGATGAAGAAAAAAAGGTGTGTGGTACGTTGAGGTATCTGTGGAGACAAACAACATCATCCATGGAGGCAAAGAAGGGAATGTATGAAAGTATAGTGGTACCAACACTCTTATATGGGTGTGAAGCATGGGTGGCAAATGTTGCATTGAGGAGGTGGCTGGAGGCAGGGAAGATGTCCTGTCTAAGGGCAATGTGTGGTGTAAATATTATGCAGAGAATACGGAGTGTGGAAATTAGGAGGTGTGGAGTTACTAAAAGTACATTAGCCAGAGGGCTGAAGAGGGGTTGTTGAGGTGGTTTGGTCATTTAGAGAGAATGGATCAAAGTAGAATGACTTGGAGAGCATACAAATTTGTAGGGGAAGGAAGGCGGGGTAGGGGTCATCCTTGAAAAGGTTGGAGGGAGGGGGTAAAGGAGGTTTTGTGGGCGAGGGGCTTGGACTTCCAGCAAGCATGTGTGAGTGTGTTAGATAGGAGTGAATGGAGACGAATGGTTTTTGGGACCTGACGAGCTGTTGGAGTGTGAGCAGGGTAATATTTTGTGAAGGGATTCAGGGAAACCGGTTAGCCGGACTTGAGTCCTGGAAATGAGAAGTACAATGCCTGCACTTTAAAGGAGGGGTTTGGGATATTGGCAGTTTGGAGGGACTTCTAAATTGTCATATCTGAGTGACTGAAAAGACAGTGATTATATATGAGTGAGTTGAAAGTGTTGAATGATGATGAAAGTATTTTCTTTTTGGGGATTTTCTTTCTTTTTGGGTCGCCCTGCCTCAGTGGGAGACAACCAACTTGTTGAAAAAAAAATCTATTTTTTTTAAAAAGGATTGATTTCAGAGTGTGTACGTGTGTATAATGAAAATATTAGAGTTCATAAATATTTATTTGCTTAAGGTTGGAAAATTCTCAGTTAACCAATCTGTGCATTGTTGTACTTTCTTTTATTACTGAAATATTGGTTTGTCAGATTTTCAGGTCGTGACCACCAGGTGTGGCTTGAGCCAGAAGGTTTAGACTCTGGTCTGGTGTATCCTCAAGGTTTATCCTGTACAATGCCTCCTGAGTACCAACAAGCCTTGCTCTGCTGCATACCAGGACTCCAGCACTGTGAAATGGTTACTCCAGGTACAATAGTGTAGTTTTTAGTATTTATTTCATATTACAGGTGTTCCTTGCTTGATGCAGTGGATGAGTTCCAGACCCACAGCAACTGTACAAAGTTCAGTCACACCATCAACACCTAACTCTGCATGACATGAGTTGCTATCATGAGATGTCATGTGATTTTTTTTTTTTAACGCATCAGACTAGTTGAACAGGCAATGAAATAAAAATTTGTATTTGTATTTGTATCCACAGTTTCGGGTGTCCACTGTAGGTTTTGGAACATATCCCCCACGGATACAGGGACACTGCTGTATTGATATTATGCTTTAATCTGTGACCTCATAACTGTTTTATTGCTAGTTTGCCTCTCCCAAAACAGGCTATGGTGTGGAATATGATTATGTTGACCCACGCGAGCTGAATCCCCAGCTGGAGACTAGCCGTGTCTCCGGCCTCTTCCTGGCTGGACAGATCAATGGAACTACTGGTTATGAGGAAGCTGCGGCACAAGGGATTGTGGCTGGGATAAATGCTGCTGCTAAGGTATTGTCAACACTAAGACTGTCTTATAAGTGTACATTGCGTATATACAGTATGCTTGTGTGGAAGTACGTTTTTAGCAGACAATTTGCCTGACAGTTTTGAGAAGGGCTAGGGCAGTGTTTGTAAAGTGTTGCCCCTTGCTGTACTGCCAAAAACATAAAAGATTGGATAAATGATTGTGAAATTCCATACTTTAATGACTGGCCTGGTAAATCACTAGACTTATATCCAATAGAGAATATTTGAAATCATATTAAGCACAGTGCCTGCACTCTGAAAGAGGGGTGTTAATGTTGCAGTTTTATAACTGTAGTGTAAGCATGCCTCTGGCAAGACAGTGATTGAGTGAATAATGATGAGAGCTTTTCTTTTTTGGGTCACCCTCCCTTGGTGGGAAATGGCCGATGTATTAATAATAAAAAAAAATAATATTAAGCAAAAACTTTGTGGTATGGATGTGTCCTCTACTCTCAAAATCTTGAGTGCCATGAGGCAGGTGTGAGAGGGTATTGACTATCTTCATAAGTTAGCCTTATTAGTGCCTAAGAGATGTAAGCAGTGTATTAAGAGGAAGGGTAATCCTAAGAAATACTAGTCTAGGTGAGGAATCCATAAATATTTCAGTATTTAATTTTTAAAGCAATAATTTCTGGTGTTCTCATTATCTGTGTGGTCTGTTAATGCGCATGCTTATTTATGACTCCTGTAAGTGCACTTTTTATAATAATTTTAGCTAAATATTTAATGAATTTCTCTACCATATACAGTGGACCCTCGGTTAACGAATACCCCGGAAATCGTGCAATTATGTAAGTATAATTTTGTAAGTTCTTGTGGAAGTGTATTTTTGGGGGTCTGAAATAGACTAACCTACGTGAAATTTTTCCTTAAGGGAGTAAATTCGTTCGGTAATGGCACTTGAGCAGACTTCAGGAGTGAAGTTTTTACGAAACTCGGGGGTCCACTGTACAGCGGACCCCTGGATTTTGTACTGATCCCAACTCGAACAATTATGTAAGTGTATTTTTGTAAGTGCTTTTGTAAGTGTATTTTTGGGGGTCTAAAAGGACTAATCTAATTTACATTATTCCTTATGGGAACAAATTCGTTCGGTAACGGCACTTGAACAGCATTCTGGAACGAATTACAGTGGTACCTCTACTTACGAGCAGCTCCCAACTCGAACAATTATGTAAGTGTATTTTTGTAGGTGCTTTTGTAAGTATATTTTTGGGAGTCTGAAATGGATTAACCTAATTTTCATTATTTCTTATGGGAAAAAATTCCTTCGGTATCGGCACTTGAATAGCAGACTGGAACGAATTTTGCTAGTAAGTAGAGGTACCACTGTATTGACGAAATCCGGGGGTCCACTGTACATGTAATACATACAATACCATACAATACATACCATACAATACCATACAATACATACCATACAATACATACCATACCATACATACCATACCATACAATACCCTGCCTTGGTTGGATACAGCCAATTTGTTGAAATTTTCTTTTTATAAATACTGTTCTTGTTAAATGTTTAGCATAATGGTACATCTGGAAGCTTACCAAAAAATTGTTTTGTGAGACACATTTCCATTCACAATGTGCAATAAAATAGTCATTAGGTTATATTTAGTATGCTGTATATATTATTTGAGTCATGTTTTGTAAGTTAAATGAAAAAATGTATCGAATATCTTTTGTTCTATTGTTCCCTTAGTTACCTCACTTTTTGTATATTAAAAAAAAAAAAAAAGCTCAATAACCTATGTACGTATAGTTCTTAAGTAGTGTGTAAGCATTAGGAATTGTCTACCCAAAATGCAGCACATGCTAGTGGCTTTCTTTTGTGCTTAACAATAGTATCTTATTACATGTAAGTTACATTTTGTGTACTGCATGAAGCTGCCTGTGCTGTACAAGACTCAGACTTCATGCAGCTTCAACTTGTTTATTGCATGCAACATTAAGGTGAACCACTCCTACTTTCTGACATTATGCAACATTAAGGTGAACCACTGCTACTTTCTGACAGGCTTTGAATAAGGAGAGTTTCACTGTGGACCGGACTGAGGGTTACATTGGCGTCTTGATTGATGACCTCAGTACTCAGGGCACATCGGAGCCTTACCGCATGTTTACTTCACGTGCAGAGTTTAGACTGCAACTTAGGCCGGACAATGCTGATCTTCGACTGACAGAAAAGGGTTTGTAACATGTTGTAGTGCATGTGTCATTAATCACTTATTAGTTGCAAGCATTGCAGTTATCACAGCACCTGTTGTTTATAATTACAGTATCATTTATAATTTTTTTTAACATTTCGGCCGTCTCCCACTGAGGCAGGGTGACCCAAAAAGAAAGAAAAAACTTTTATCATCATTCAACACTTTCACCATCACTCGTACATAATCACTGTCTTTGCAAAGGCGCTCAGATACGACAGTTTATATGTCCCTCCAAACTGCCAGTATCCCATATAAACTTAATATAGTTCCATGATTTTGGTGCTGTTTAGCAGTGAAAGAATTTGTTGGTAGTGAATGATGGTGAAATTGTTTCTCTTTTTTTGGGCCATCCTACCTCGGTGGGAGACGGCTGGCTTATTAAAAAAAAAAAAGGAGTAGGTTGGTAGACAACAACCATTCAGGAAAAATGGTTGTTGCATATTGTATGAGTGTATGTTTTGCACTCTGGCAGTTTTTGCTTTTCTTTTCTTTTTTGACTCATGAACAAGTAAGAAGGCAAGTAAATCTTGCTAATTTCCATTTATATTCAACATATATTTTTCTTCCTTGTTTCTTAATTTTTATTCCTGTAATGTGGTATTTCTTTTTTAATTTAGGTCTGGCATAAGACTAGGCTATGGGGCAATGACCTCAGAACCTTTAACAGACAAGACAGAACAGTAGGTTGTTAGAGAAGAGCTGTCCAGGAGGTTACTTCCATCTAATAATACTAATACTAATAATAATAATAATAATAATAATACTTTATTTAGACATGGTACAATGATAAATAGTTGGGTAGACATGATACATAGGTATAAAAGAGATATACATGCCAAAAGCCCCTAATATGCTGTGCATTGTGGGCATTCTTAGGACTACTTAGACTACATGGTAAAAAATTATGGTTGATAATTTATATAATAAGTGTAATTGTGTATCTATGTTATAAAGTTTGAATATAAGTTGAACATATCAATTAATTGTAGCAATGCAACTAATTGAGTGAGAAAACAATTTAAAACAATTAATTGCATTGCAGTTACAGTTTACGTGGTCATTATAATGTAAATGTTTAGAAACAGTTAGCTTAGTATGTATTATTCATAACAGGTTTTTACATTTAAGTGATTAATCATGTTTTTACATTTAAGTGATTATTCTACTTTGTTGGGAATGTTTGATATTGAGCATTTAGGTTTTGTGAATGTGAAACAAAAGTCTGTTAAATGTTTTGCACTCTGGCGGTATTTCTCATCTCTTCAGTCTCATCAACATTGCAAAACAGAAGTCTGTTAAATGTTTAGCACTCTGGTGGTATTTCTCATCTCAATCTCGTCAACATTGCAAAACAGAAGTCTGTTAAGGGTTTTACACTCTGGCGGTATTTCTCATTTTTTGTCTCGTCAACAATGCAAAACAGAAGTCTGTTAAATATATAATGCAATTCTTTGTATGCCCTTCAAAAGGGGTGCCTTGATAGTATGAAGGGCTCTTGATCTAAGGAAATGGAGCTATCCTCTCCTTTTTGTGGTTTGTCCCCTCAAGAGAGGTTCCTTGATGCTGGTGAGAGGCTCTTGATATAAGGAAATGAACCTCTAATCCAATTCCTTGCATCAAACCTGAAAGCCTTCCATTTCTCCAGGTGCTGTATGACCCTATGGGTTTAGCAGCTCCCTTGAATGCAGTAATAATAATAATATACAATTTCTAGGGTTTTAGCAGTTTCCCTTGAATGTAATAATAATAATATAGGTATTAGGTTGGTAGACAACAATCACCCAGGGAGGTACTACTGTCCTGCCAAATGAGTGTGGAATGGAAACCTGTAATTGTTTTACACAATGGTAGGATTGCTGGTGTCTTTCCTTTCTGTCTCATAAACATGCAAGATAACAGGTACATCTTGCTACTTCTACTTACATTTAGGTCATACTACACATGAATGTACATGCATATGTATACACACTCATTGGAGTTGTCTTCTATTTTCTTAATAGTTTTTCTTATTTATTTTCATTACCTCCATGGTGAAGTAGAACAGAATTCTTCCTCCGTAAGCCATGTGTGTCGTAAGAAGCGACTAAAATGCCGGGAAAGAGGGTCTAGTAACCCCTTCTCCTGTATACATATATTCTAAATGTAAAAAGAAGAAAGTTTATAGTTTTCTTCTTTTTTGGATCACCCTGCCTCAGTGGGAGATGGCCGGTATGTTGAAAAAACACTACTATGTACTACTATTAGTAATAATATTAATAATACATGTAATACTAATAATAATTTTCTTTCTAGGTTACCACATTGGATGTGTATCTGAGGAGCGGTATAATCAGTTAGTGCAGACAAGATGCTATCTTTCAGAGGGACTTCAACTACTCCGGGATGATGTGCGAAGCTTCAAGTCCTGGAACATGCTTGTTAATAAAAAAGAAACAAAATCCACTAGTCGCAAAAGGTTGTTCAACTTCAAGTTGCTCTCCTCATTTTTCAACTTGCAAGAGAGTTTTTATTTAAAAAAACAATGAAACATAACCTTCATATGAACTATTTTTTTTTTAGTGTTTCTTCTTTTTTTGGGTCACCCTGCCTTGGTGGGAAATGGCTGATGTGTTAACCAAAAAATAGGTAGTATGAGGGTTGTGTTTCACACTTGCTTGTACCGTAGCTCCGTGGTTATAAAAAATGCATTGTTGTATTAACCCTTAAACTGTCCACACGTAGATATACATGTACGTTCACTCGCGTAGCTGACCGAATATTTTGAGGAAAAAATAAATTGTTCTTTTTCTTTAAAATGAAGAGTGCATTTTGTTTGTCATTACCACATTTTGTAATACTACACACACTGAGTGCACAGACCCATTCTCTAATCTCTAGGCAACTCAGGCTTATCGTGGCAAGGTTAAAAGCATTTGAAAAAAAACATAGATCTACGTTCGGAGCAGTATGCGAGCAAACGTATATCTGCGTGTGGACAGTTTAAGGGTTAAAGCTTCATTTGTGAGTACAAATCAGCATGTCTTATTGTATTTGTAAGTTGATGACCTATCATTACACATTTTTTTTATAACTTATTGCTTATGTAGCAACCATTGTTTTCAAAATTTATTGCAACTTTAAAGTTAACGAATGCATTGGTAAAATAGCACAATATTATTTTTTATTTTTCTCATGACGTAGAGCATCAGATAATTATATTATTTTTTTTTCAATTTATAAAAATTGAAATTCAATATACAGTGGACCCCCGGTGTTCGTCCTGCTCGAAACTCGCCCTTTTATGTAAGTGTATTTTTTTAAATGCTTTTATAAGTGTATTTTTGGGGGTCTAAAAGGACTAGTCTAATGGCAGTTGAACAGCATTCTGGAACGAAAAAATTACGAAAACCGGGGGTCCACTGTATTACAAAGGATTTTGAACAAGTGTTTGTGAGTATTTGTTGGAATATCAGTTCAATTTTTACTTGTACAGCCTCTCCTCACTTAATGACGGAGTTCCGTTCCTAAGACCACATCGGTAAGCGAATTTGTCGCTAAGTGAGGAGCGCACTATAATTGTAGTGAGTTTGTGTCAACCATCTTTGATACTGTTTTAATATCAACTTTGCACCATTTATAACATTTTTGGTATACATATTTTTAAATGTTTATGCAGTAGTACACTACTGCATATTGAAATAAACAGAATACGTAGAGGAAATCAGCTCTAATATACATTATTTAGGTATGAATCCTAGTCAGAGAGCCTGGAGTCTACCTGGAGAGAATTCCAGGGGTCAACGCCCCCGCGGCCCGGTCTGTGACCAGGCCTCCTGTTGGACCAGAGCCTGATCAACCAGGCTGTTACTGCTGGCCGCACGCAGTCCAACGTACGAACCACAGCCCGGCTGATCAGGTACCGACTTGAGGTGCCTGTCCAGTGCCTGCTTGAAGACAGCCAGGGGCTTGTTGGTAATCCCCCTGATGTATGCTGGGAGGCAGTTGAACAATCTTGGGCCCCTCACACTTATTGTGTTGTCCCTCAACGTGCTAGTGGCACCCTGCTCTTCATTGGGGTGATGTTACACGCCTGCCGAGTCTTTTGCTTTCGTACGGAGTGATTTTTGTGTGCAAGTTTGGTACTAAGCCCTCGAGAATTTTCCATGTGTATATAATAATGTATCTCTCCCGCCTGCGTTCTAGAGAGTACAGGTTTAGGAACTTCAAGCGTTCCCAGTAGTTGAGGTGGTTTATCGCACTTATGCGTGCGGTGAAGGTTCTCTGCACATTTTCAAGGTCAGCAATTTCACCCGCCTTGAAAGGTGCAGTTAGTGTGCAGCAATATTCCAGCCTAGATAGAACAAGCGATCTGTAAAGTGTCAACATGGGCTTGGCATCCCTGGTTTTGAAGGTTCTCATTATCCATCCTGTCATTTTTCGAGCAGATGCAATTGCTACATTGTTATGGTCCTTGAAGGTGAGATCCTCTGACATGATCACTCCTAGGTCTTTGACATTAGTTTTTCGCTCTATTGTGTGGTTGGAATTAGTTTTGTACTCCGATGAGATTTTAATTTCTTCACGTTTTCCGTATCTGAGTAATTGAAATTTCTCATCATTGAACTTCATATTGTTTTCTGCAGCCCATTTAAAGATTTGGTTTATGTCTGCTTGGAGTCTTGCAGTGTCTTCAACGGTGGACACTGTCATACAGATTCGGGTGTCATCTGCAAAGGAAGACACAGCACTGTGGCTTATATCCCTGTCAATGTCTGATATGAGGATGAGGAATAGGATGGGAGCAAGTACTGTGCCTTGTGGAACAGAGCTTTTCACAGTAGCTGCCTCAGACTATATTCTGTTGACTACTACTCTTTGTGTTCTACGTGTTAGGAAATTATAGATCCATCTACCAACTTTTCCTGTTATTCCTTTATCACGCATTTTGTGTGCTATTACACCATGGTCACACTTGTCAAAGGCTTTTGCAAAATCTGTGTATATTACATCTGCATTCTGTTTATCTTCTAGAGCATCCAGGACCTTGTCGTAGTGGTCCAGTAGTTGGGACAGACAGGAGCGGCCTGCTCTAAACCCATGCTGTCCTGGGTCGTAAGTCTGAGGTGTTGGTAAACAAGTACAGTGGACCCTCGGTTTTCGTTCACCTCCAAACTCTAACAATTATGTAAGTGTATTTTTGTGAGTGCTTTTGTAAGTGTATTTTTGGGGGTCTGAAACGACTAATCTAATTTACATTTGTCCTTATGGGAACAAATTCGTTCAGTAATGACACTCAAACAGCATTCTGGAAAGAATTTTCAACGAAAACCGAGGGTCCACTGTACGTTGCTAAGTGAGGAGAGGCTGTATTTGTTGGAATATCAGTTCAATTTTTTACTTGTACTTTATTAATTTTGTTTAAAAAATAACAGAATGAGGTAACAATAGATCATCTGTTATCTGGTGCTACATATTTTCAAAAACTCCAGATAATCTCTATTTTTTTTTATGGCCGCTATTGTTTTATATTTATTTTTCTGCTAATGTGCTCTATAGACCTATGGATGATGTTGAATGTTGAATAAATGATAACTGATGATCTAGTGATAATTGATGATGTATATTTCATGAAAGTTTGGTATTTCAATTGTTACCAGCACAAACATTCATTTATCTATAGCTTTCAAACAGTATTTTGTGATAATGATTTCTACAAATATTTATTGCAAATATATTTTCTCTAAAGCAGCTGAAACTCTGTTTATTAAATAATAATTAAAAATAAATTCTCCAGTGCTTTACAGTTTCTTGGAATGCATTACTGGAATGTGACAGTTGAGGAACTAGCGAAGGTCGACGCAAGGTACGAACCATTTACCAAAGTGCCGGGGATAGCAGAGAGGTTGAAAGTTGAAGCAACTTATTCCGATTTAGTAGTTGCCCAGAGTGAGGATGTGGAGGCTGTGCGCAGAGATCACGCTCTGGTAATTCCTCACAATATCGACTATTATAGGTAGGTGTGGTAATTTGTGTTGTGAGATTGTCATTTGTTTCATTGACATCCTATACTTGAGTTTTATTGACCAAAATATATAAATTAATATTTAACTTTTTAATACAGTGTATATAAAGTATATTTAATGTTGTTGAATTCTTAAGTGATTAATATTTGTTTTATTATCTGCATGAAAGAAAGGTACCTGGGAAAGAAGTACAGGGAATATGTCTGTTGAGTATTCTGCATAAAGTTTATTTTTAACATATCAGCTGTCTACCACCAAGGTAGGATGACCCAAAATAGAAGAAACGCTTTCACTATCACTCACTCCATCGCCGTCTTGCCAGAGGTGCTCCAACATTACAGCTTAGACGCCCTTCCAAATTGCCATATCCCCACCCCTCCTTCAAAGTGCAGGCACTGTACTTCCCACCTCCAGGACTCAAGTCCAGTAACCAGTTTCCCTGAATCCCTTCATAAATGTTACCTTGCTCACACACAATCAAAAGCAATAAAGAGTTTTTATATGGATAGTGAGGCTTGACTAGATCTAAAGAACAGGCAGACAGACAGGCCAGGCAGAGCCTGGTCTGTCTGTCTGCCTGGCCTCCCCTCTTCACTGATTGCTACTAGGTCTTCTCTCTCCCTGCTCCATGAGCTTTATCATACCTCATCTTAAAGCTATGTGTGGTTCCTGCCTCCACTACCTCACTTGCCAGACTATTCCACTTCCTGACAACTTTGTGACTGAAGAAATACTTCCTAACATCCCTTTGACTCATCTGAGTCTTCAACTTCCAATTGTGACCCCTTGTTTCTGTGTCCCATCTCTGGAACATCCTGTCTGCCTGCCTGTCTGCCTGTCGGCGTTATGTATAATGCCTACATAACAGTATAACATATTTCTTGCTACCATCTCTTCCTAACACAAACCTCAACATATGTAGGAGAGAGGGAGATTATTTTCCAGTAAAAGTAGGCCTTAGACAGTTATGTGTGATGTCATCATGGGTTTTTAACATATTTATATATGGGGTTGTAAAAAAAATAAATACTATTGTGTTAGGGAGAGGTGTGGGATTAAAAAAATGATGAATCTGATAGAAATTGGGAGTTATCACAGCTGTTCTTTGCTGATGATGCAGTTCTTTTGGGAGATTCTGAAGGGATGTTGCAAATATTGGTGGAAGACTGTGGGGTGATGGTGTGTACAAGAAGGAAATTGAAAGTGAACATAGAAAAGCACAAGATGATGAAAGTAACAAATAAAAGTCTATGCAATGAAAGATTGGAGGGAGGGAATATAGAGAAATGGAATGAAATTAGATAGTGAGTACCTGAAGTGAGAAGTAGTGCCTGCACTCTCACACCTGTCCAAAATACTCAAGCATGCTAGTGGCTTTCTTTGTGCTTTCTTTATTACATGTTAACTTCAGTTTGTATACTACACAAAGAAGTAAAAATTTTGATTTTGATTTGAAGACGGTGTGAGGATGTTGCAGTTCAGTGTCATTTGTATTGTGATGTCAGCACACTTCTGGCAAGGCAGCTGTTGAATGAATGATGATGAATTTTGTTTTTGTCACCTTACCTTGGTGGGAGTTGGCCAGTATGTTAAAAAAAATTATGAACAAAAAGAGATCAGTGATATTTTTATTTGCTTTTTTCTTTTCAATTTCAGTCCATCTATCAGCATGTCAAATGAGATGCGCACCAAGTTGTCTCAGGCTCGACCCACTACGGTAAGAGTTGAAGTTTGTAACCAATACTGAATATATTTCCCACTTCCAGGACTCAATTATTGTAATGAGTCCAGCCAAGATGGTAACTATGACATTACCTTGTTTGAGCTGTTAGCTGTTCTGATGAGAGGTAAAACAACTTCACTATAGAAGGTATAACATACAACACTTGAAGGCTGGTTACTGAGTTGCTTAGATTAAATCCATGAGGTGGTGTCGTACTTGATCCCTAAATCAAAATTTTAAAATTTTTGCCTCCCATTATAAAACATAATCAAATACCTTTTTTTTATTTACTTAGCAAAATTGGATACATCAGCAGTGTGTTGCTACCCTAGTCTATATGATAGTTGCACAGTGGGAACAAAAGCTAGCTATGTTTCCCTGTTATATTCCATCACTATGTTTCCCTGCCATCCCAGTGTCATCTTTCAAGAGGGAGGGGGAAAAGGGTACCTTGATGCTAATAAAAGGACATTGATCCAAGGAATTGGAACTACTCTTCCACTCTTATCAAATGTGATTACTTCCAGGTGATGTATGACCTTTACAGGTTAAGAGTTTGGAGGTGTGTGGAACATAACCCTTTTCTCCCACATGTTCTTCATCTCTCAATGCACCAGTTTTCAGGAATTCAATGCATATTTTATGAGAAGGTTTACTCTTTTATCTTCTGAATTAATTCTTTTTGTTTTCAGATAGCATCAGCGACTCGTATAGAAGGCATAACACCAGCAGCAGTTATGAACTTGCTGCAGTATGTGAAAAGGAGAGATCAGCAATATTCTGAACTTCCATAGTTATTTGTCATGCTAATGCTGCAGGTTCAGTCCTTGTACTGCAAAGGATGGGTGATGAAGCTGTGGTTCGAAGAGTCATTTGAATTATGATATTTGTACACTTTTGTCAAGACAACTATAGAATGAGTAATGGTGACTGTTTGCAACTCTGGGTCAGTCAATAATCACTAATATCACACTAAAACCACCATACATATATTAGGTTATTATATATATGGGGAAGCACTAAACCCATAGGGGTAAAACAGTGCCTGGGGAATGGGATTTAATCAGGTTTGATCCAAGGAAAGGGAGGGTTGATACAGTTGCAAGGATGAAGAGCACCACCTTGATAGGTAATTGCTAAGTTCACACAATAAATCCATCATAATTTAGACTTGCAATAGTATTAATTTTATTTAAACATTTTATTAATATACAGTGGACCCCCGGAAATCGAACGCCTCCCAACTCGACCTATTATGTAAGTTTATTATTGTAAGTGCTTTTGTAAGTGTATTTTTGGGGGTCTGAAATGGACTAATCTAATTTACATTATTCCTTATGGGAATAAATTCTTTCAGTAACAGCACTTGAACAGCATTCTGGAACGAAGAATGTTCGATTTCCGGGGGTCCACTGTATATACATACAGTGGACCCCCGGTGTTCGTCCTGCTCCAAACTTGCCCTTTTATGTAAGTGTATTTTTTTAAATGCTTTTGTAAGTGTATTTTTGGGGGTCTAAAAGGACTAGTCTACTTTACATTATTCCTTATGGGGATAAATTTGTTTGGTAATGGCACTTGAAAAGCATTCTGGAACGAAAAAAATCATGAAAACTGGGGGTCCACTGTATACAGTGGACCCTCGGTTTTTGTTGAAAATTCTTTCCAGAATGCTGTTTGAGTCCCGTTAACGAACGAATTTGTTCCCATAAGGACAAAAGTAAATTAGATTAGTTGTTTCAGACCCCCAAAAATACACTTACTAAAGCTCTTACAAAAATACACTTACATAATTGTTCGAGTTTGGAGGTGAACGAAAACCGAGGGTCCACTGTACATGTTAATGTTTCTCAATGTAAAATAGACATTATTATTCATAAAAATTAAGTTTTGAAAATGTTATTTTATCTTAATAAATGCTATTCCCAAAATAAATTTGTATAATTTTAATACAGGTAACTTATTAAAGACTTTTGTTTTTCTTTTTGGGCCACCATGCTTTGGTGAGATGCGGCTGGTTTGTTGAAAGAACAACGTATTAAAGTTGGTTGAACAAATTCAGTAGGGGAAAATATGCGAATATGACTACTCTCCACAGTGACGTCTTCTTAGTGCAGAGAGGCAAAGTTGTGTCAGCGATGATACTCAGGTCTTATATGTTTAACTTTGTGAAAAATCTCTTATCATTATAATCATTAAGTGCTAAACCCACAAGGGTCATACAGTGCTGCAGGGTAGGGTGTGCTAAATGTTTAATATGCCTTGATCAGAGACTAGCGAGGGTGGAGAGTATAACAGAGGTAGAGTTAGTAAGGACAGTGTGAAGTGCTAAAGGAAGTATAATCAAAGTTTGTGTAAGAAATCTGTTGCTGTCAAAAATTTAAAGAGGGAGTCTGTGTCAAAGATGGGGGAAAAATCTCTCGCAATCAGCAAAGTTAAATTAAGCCAAGTACTGACCTCATGAAGCACATTTTATTTAGATGAAAATCTTGATAAATGGGTGTTGTACATGACCGTTGATGTGATGTTTTTGATACAGGAAATAGACTAATGGGAGAAGCAATTGAACTTATCTTCAAAACATGACCCAACCAGGTTTAGCACTTTGTGAAAAGTAAAATGCTAATTCATACCAACACATCACCCTGGATTCTGTTTGTCCATATTATTATTATTATAATCAAATAGAAGCGCTAAACCACAGGGGTTATACAGCGCTGCAGGTTATTGTAGGATGCAGGGAGAGTGGGTTGTAAGAGGGAGATGGATGATTAGTAGGGTATGGAGTGCAGCATGACGGTCTGTTTGTCCATATTATTATTATAATCAAATAGAAGCGCTAAACCACAGGGGTTATACAGCGCTGCAGGTTATTGTAGGATGCAGGGAGAGTGGGTTGTAAGAGGGAGATGGATGATTAGTAGGGTATGGAGTGCAGCATGACGGTCTGTTTGTCCATAGTGCAGGCTTTTGTGACATATCTCGTCCATATAGTGCTCAAGGTTGGTACAAATTCGTAATTTTTTTGTTTGTATAATACATCAATAGCTTCAACCCGGTCAATTACACAAATAACCTGCATATAGCAGAGCAGCAGCTTACGACGACGTTTCGGTCCGACTTGGACCATTTACAAAGTCACACTAACAAGAAGTGTGACTGTTTCCCTCTCCTTCCCTTCTTATTGTTAGTGAGACTTTGTAAATGGTCCAAGTCTGACCGAAACATTGTCGTAAGCTCCTCTCTGCGGGTTATTTGTGTATTGTTCCAGTCACGGTATTGTGCCTTTTTTTTTTTTTTTTTTTTTTTTATTACCCGGTCAATTATCCAACAGAACAGCTCCTCCAGCGAGTGAAGGACACTACCTGTACGGGAGCTGTATAACTGGCAATAAACTGCTCAAGGGAGGTTCCTCTATGCTGTGAATTGGAGGTACCCTTCAATCTCTTGGATCAAACCTGACAATTCCCTTTCCAAAGGTATCGACTCCTTCAGTTTAGCACTACCCCATAACTATATATGACTGATGGTATAAATGTGTTTTTATCATGCACTAAACCCATAGGAATTATACAGCTGGGGGGAGGGGGAAAAGATATTTAGGCTTAAGGAATTGGAACCGATCCAATTCCCTAGATCAAGAGCCCCATACCAGCATGAAGGAACCTCCCTTGAGGGGTGGTATATTTAGAGCACTAGAACCTTTTGATTATTCAACACTTTAAATATACAGTCGGACCCCCGTATCCATGGGGGATACGTTCCAAGGACCTGCTGTGGATACCAAAACCGTGGATAGTAGCAAACGATATATACAAGTCCTGTACATACCTTTCATAAAGTTTAATTGATAAGTTATGCACAGTAAGTGGAGAATTATCACTTTTTCCACTGATGGGAAAGCACTCAAAGGCTTCTTTTAGGCCTTGAAGAACTGCCAGCTTCTCTACTTTTTCCACTTTGGGGCCATTATGCAAAATTTAAGAGGTATTTTTGGGCCACAGTAAACAATGGATAATTGAAACCGCGGATACTGAATCAGTGGATATGGTTGTTCAACGGTTTCCTTACTAACATTACATCACAAATTTAGGCTATCAATACCAACGTCATACTGATATGTCAAATTCACTCCTTACATAAATCAATCACAAAGCAAATAAAACTTCAAAATCTATATCACATTCCACAATCTATGTCTATGAAACATTCCATGTTATCTGCCAGGAACATAAGATTTAAGAAAATATCCCCACCATTTATGCAAGAAGAGAGGGTGGGTTCTCAGCATGGCAGAAACCCTGTGGGGAAGAGTGGTACTCTTGCCAGACAAGGTCCCCTACCCCTAAGTATAAACCACACCCCCCACCAGCATGGTAATGTGGCCTCACCAGAGATTAATCATAACCAAGCACTAAATTCATAAGTATCATACAGCACATCAGGGAGGACAATTTGTTTTGGTTTGTCTTAAAAGTTAAACTGGTGTGTTCTCTAAACTTAGCACCTTCACATTCATTTTTTAGATACCCAAATACATACATACTGCCATTCAAGATGCACCAGTGGTGAAGCAGCTTAGACGTGGTACCTACCAGTATTATCGTAACTGACCGCTAAACTAAAAGTCATACAGTACCTGCCAGTATTACCTGCAGGTTAAAAACGCTTCAGTAGTCTCATTTACCATATAGACTTGTGAAAATAATATCAATTTTCTTTACTGCTCTATTTTTAATTAATTTTTAAAAGGTATAGCTTGAGGCTGGTGAAGGACTTGTGACATGGAATTAGAGCTGCACTTTCCTTGTATAAAACCTGGGGACTTCCCAATTTCCAGGCACCTATGACCCGATGGTAGAGTGCTTTCCCCTATACTATGTACAATAATAATCTGAATATTTTTATGCAAATTATGTACGACAACTTTATTTAAGAATGAGAATAAAGACTATAAAACAACTCTTTAAAAATATAATAGGTTTATTCAGACATACAAGAAAGCTGAGAATTATTAATTTGGAATTCTATGTACACCGCAGGTTGAACCGGGTCCAGCCGATGTTAATTTTGAAGACAATCATTCACTTAAATATTTTTTATTAAAAATTAAATAATTAGAATATAAAAAGTGGTACAGGAGGTGGAAAGTGAGGATATATTGAGAGGTTAAGAGCATAGTGATGAGTGAGGCTGTTAGGTCAACCCCTACTTGTGTAGTGCTTGTTTTTAATTACAGTAAGAGGATCAAATTTGTAGTACATACTGTACAGTACAAGTTAATTAGTATAGTAATTTAGTGCAATGTGTATCATTACAAGTGCACATGTGTGCTGTTTGTATGAGTGTAAGTGTAGAACTGGGCAAAACAACACCTTGTAATTAAGATGTTTTGCTGTAAAGTATTTTAAGGGATCTGAGCTTCAGGGTAAGTGAACTTAGCAAATCTGAGGAGTTCCTCAGAGTCTTCACACACCCAAGGCTTGACATGGTGGCAGGCAACATCATGCCAAACTATGCCGTCGTTGTAGAAGTTGTTGAGGATAGCAATGCAAGATTCGTCTGTGCGGGTTTCTGTGAACTCGCGGTTATCTGGCTGAGGTCTTCCAGATCCTCCAGTCTTGGACCAGCCACCTCTCCAGCCGCCAGAGCTGTTGGTAGGGGAGATGCGAGCGGATGAGCCAGACCAGAACCAGCCATTGACGATTGCAGGCTGCAGATCGGGCCTGTCGCAGCCATCGAAGTTGCACTTGCGACCAGAGGTCCAGATGTATTGGATGTTGCCATTCTTGATGGCCTCAGTCACAAACCTGTTCTCATCCTCGGTCTCGATGCTCACCAGATCCTGACAATGTTTCCTGGGGAAGAGTGTAGGTATTTATTAATTTTGTGCTGCCTGGGTATTTAAAACAATTAAAATGTTTTGACATATGGCAAGGCAAAAAAATATATGGCCTGTACAGAGCAAATGTATGAGTGGCACCAAATTGTGGTTGGTGGGGCAGAGCCTTAGCTCTTTGCAAGTAGACTACAGGTCAGGTACAGTTATGTCTTATTTCTCACTTGAGAACTCTTATCTACTCTTCGTACACTACTACAATATTCCTTTGTACAACTATGTATCATGTAAAAATAAAAATTATTATTACTTCATCTAGCTCTGTGTACTTTTCACAACCCTAAAAAGTATTTCCTAACATCTCTAGCTTATCAATATTTTAATCTTCCATGACCCAGTGTTCCTCTTTCCTCAGGTTGACCAGTCATCCTATCCATTTTGTCTGTATCTTCGTACTGTGCTTTCAGTATCTAAGAATAATTTTTACAAATCTGCAGATTTTAGTGTTCTATTGTCAGTAATCCTCTAGTTTTTTTTTTATTAGAGTGGAGGTATGGATCAGAGATTTATGATGTAATGGGTTCATGATGGGAAGGGGGGGTGTACTCACAGAGGGGTGGAGTCTGAAACACTGCCCACCTCACTTCTTTGGTTAATTTGGGAGAGATTTGATGGATTAGAGCCTCCTGAACAAGATTATCTCACATTCCTAAACACTGAAGGGGAGGAGATTCCACTGCCTCCTTTTCTAGTTTAACTCACTCTGGAATCCTGTAAAACTTGTGGGTTTAGTTTTTAGCTTTCGTCTGTATACTTTTGTGGGGGCTTTAGGGGAAGAGACCGTTAGTCTTCTGGCGTTTCTTCTGAACTGGCCAGATTCACTCCATCCTAGCTATGTGGGTCTGGTTATACATTTTCTGAAAACTATGCATGGAGCCTTCCTTCACTACTTTGTCATTGAAGTTGATTTTCCCTTTGAGGCTGAAGAAACATTTCAGGACATCTCAATATGTTAATATCAACTTGTGCCTTGTTTAACCATTTCTTTCCTCTAGCAATATCCCATGTCCATCCTATCAAGTCTTCTGTATATTTTATCCTAGTTCTATCTTTCCTTTAGTCTCTCCATAGTTTTACTTCCCAGTTTTGGCACCATTCTCATTGGAAATGTCATGCTTTCTGCAGTCTGACATGCTTTATCAGGTGTGGGTTCCATGCTGGTGCTGCATACTCTAAGAGATAGTCCTGACATGACAGATGTCTGAAAGCTTTGACATGAATGACATACATGTACTTGACAGCTAACTTGTAAGTTCTCCAAACTATCATTCTTAAGACATGCTGAGCAATATACTCATCCCTTTGTATGTAGTCAGGTTAGTAGCCTTAGTATCCCAGTCAGCACTGGTCTTACCTCTTGGCCAATGTTAATTACCTTGTATATTTGGCAAGGTGGAATTTTAGTAGATTGTCTGACCAATCCTGTAAAGTGTTCCTATATATGTATGCATGCATGATCACAAACAGATGATTATCACAATATGCAAAATAACCATTGGAAAAAAGTGAACTTCCAAATGCTTTAGTGATTTCTTATACAAGAAATCACACAAGTGCTTGGAAATTTGCAATTTTTTTCAGTGGTTATTTTGTGTGTAGAATATACCATGCAGTGATTGGTCAATACATTTAAAAATCACTACGTACAATACTGAAAATTCAGAAACCCAAATCTGTGGGCATATTCCTGTGGATTTGGACTTTTTGTAGGAAGAAATGTGGGAAAGATTAGTTACCTGCAGATGTTCCTGGCATCGAGCCAGTCACGCTGATGTTCTTTGGTGGGACCGTGGGTCCAGGAGAAGAAGTAATAGTGGCCATTTCTGAAGGTTGTTGCATGCTTGATGCGGTTCTTACAAGCTTGGGGGTCTGGACGGATGAGTTGGCGTTGTGCAACCGCCACTCCCACCAGCACCGCCAGCAACACACTGATTCTCAACATTCTGTGGGAAATAAGATTTTATTGCAGAAAATTTTCTGTACCAGTTTCATGAAACATTGAGATGAAGGTACCACAAGTTACCAGAGTAAATTATATGTTAAATGCACATGTTGACTTATTAACCTGAAGGCTTAAGAACCCAGGAAACCCAAGCAGAGAGACTTTTCCATTGGTGTAATTTGGCCTCCCCCCCCTACCACCAAGTTGGGATGCCACCCAGAGCCATCAGTCATCACTCTTGCACCTATCTAAATGGTTGGTAAACAGGGGTAACAGGTGTAAGGAAATAGATCCATTGCCACCCGCCCTGAGTTAAACCCAGGCTATCCACTATTCCCTTATATATAAAAAAGATAAAGATATAAGCAGCTAATAGTTATTGCCATTGTATTCTTAATGGTCTGCATAACTCTGGGCTTTCTGCATGTAGAGCTAAATGTCACCCATCTCTGTACAAACATGCTGAAAGGATTTTTTTTTATTGGCACATCGGATGTTTCTCACAGGCAGGGTGACCCAAAAATGAAAAATACACTCATCATTCACTCCGTCACTGTCTTGCCAGAGGCCCGCCTATACTACAGTTACAAAACCTGCAACTTATCAACACCCATCTTTCAGAGTGCAAAATTATTATTTAGCCAAAGGCAATGCTAGCAAATACTTCACCTCAGTTACTTGTAGTAAACCATTTTGTTTAAAGATACATATGCAAAATTTGGGTATCTTTATTATTGAAAGATCTTTCGTACATGGTATTCTTCGGCATAGTAGCAAAGTAAAGATTAAGTAATCGGTACATCAACTTCGAAGAAATAGTATTTGAGGTGGTCAGTCACTGCTGAATGGACACAAATCGCTGGAAAATATGCAGAGATGGATAACAAAATTGATCCCAATTATCAGAAAGGTTTCCTACGAGGATGGACTGAAGGCACTGACCTTTCATTCTTTTAATGGGATATTCTCGCACCTGTGTCTATGTTGTGAAGAAGTGTTCAACACTGACCCCTGTGGTACACCACACCTGTTCACCCACCACCCTTCCTTACACCTGTTCACCCACCACCCTTCCTTACACCTGTTCACCCACCACCCTTCCTTACACCTGTTCACCCACCACCCTTCCTTACACCTGTTCACCCACCACCCTTCCTTACACCACACCTGTTCACCTTCCCTCCTGCTGCTCACACCTCTGCTTTCTCTTGTGTCTACTTCCTCAATCCTTGACCTCAAAGCCTGGATTTACAAACTAGCACGTACGGGATTAGAGCTTTCTATGAATACAATCTCCGAATGATTGGATACACAGGTGTTGCAACACCTGTATACCCAATCTCTGGTGTCCATAGTTCTGCAAGGCTGTGGGACTGATTACCCCTATCACCCACTGTCTTCGTACATCAGTCTAGAAGTCACTGGTGTGCGAAACGTCGAGGGGAGGTACCCAGGTGTTAGTGTAGTTCCTCGCTGTAACACCAGGTTAAAATAACTCTTAACTAGTTAAGAGTAAAGAATTAAGATGTGAAACATCTGGGTATTTGTAGAAGTTTCGCCAACCAGTGGCGAAACTAAATTAAGCTACTGGATTACTGATTAAGCTACTGGATGGCGAAAAGTTTGCAAATTAAAGATACCCAGATATTGCACATGTCTTAATTTTGTCGGTACTGTACAACGTACATGTGCAGTTAAGAGTGTTAATGTGGAAACAGTTTTAACGTGTGAGTTCAGCGGTAATTGTACAAGCTATGACCATAATTATGCTTAAATCATTGACAACAGCAATACGGCTGACACAAACATAAACAGGTTAAGGGAAATCGACCTGACGACACTGGAGGACATGAGAATAGTGGAGACACGAAAACGACATACAAAATACTGAGAGGAATCGACAAAGTGGACAGAGAATGTTCCAGGGATGTGACACAGCAACAAGGGGTCACAGTTGGAAGTTGAAGACTGATGAGTCACAGGGATGTTAGGAAGTATTTCTTCAGAGTTGTTAGGAAGTGGAATAGTCTGGAGTGATGTAGTGGAGGCAGGATCCATACACAGCTTTAAGAAGAGATACGATAAAGCCCATGGAGCAGGAAGTGACCAGTAAAGAGGCGGGGCCAGGAGCTGTGACTACCCCTGCAACCCACAAATAGGCGAGTATAAATAGAGTTCATACACCAGCTGCAGCTGGGAACACCTGTAAACAGGTGGCTAATTGAGACTTGTGTTAAGTAACTTCCAATCCACAGATGGAGTGATAAGTGACTGGAGGACCAAACAACCAGATCCTGCTAAACACTGTTCAACGTCCTTGCCTGTAGGGACCACCAGGCCGCTGAAGGTTTGAAGCCGATCCGCTGAGGCATCTATGGTCCTGCACTGGGGGGGGGGGAGTATTATGTCATCCCTACCAGGCAGTTATTCATAATTTAACTTAAAAAATGTCACATATTTCTTGCTAAAGATTAACCAACTCTTGTACTCCTGGAGCGCTAAACCTGTAGGGGAAAAGGAGGGGTTTAATCAGATCAAAGTGAACTTTTTGAACGAGTCGACCGTGGGTGAACATTTAAAAGTTAATGAAAGTCCCAAAAAGTCGGATCTTAAAAGCAGTTTTAAACTTTTGCGTCAATACAGACGCAAGTCCGCGCTGCAGCCTCCCCACAAGACGCAGCAGCCATTAAAGACTGCGTCTAGGTGTTGAGCGAAACTTAGCCGCACCCGCAGCCGCACCTGTCTAGTAACGTCTGTAGAGAAAGTTATGTAGGTTAGTGCGTCAGGTGACCTTAAACCACTAATATTAATTGTTTTTGTTGCGTCCTGACACTGACGCAAAGACCGAGTCAAGAAAACAGCAATTTAGTGTTAAATTATCCCCGTTACGCTATATAACCTGCGTGATGACGGAGTGTACTCTACTATGTGGCTGCAGGGGTCGAGTCACAGCTCCTGGCACACAGTTTAATCACTATTTTTGCTTGTGGTGTAGAAGGGAGACAGAAGGCAATGCAATCTAAGGAAATGCAGCTCCATTTCCTTGGAACAAGAGCCTTTTATCAGCAATACTTCAAGAATATATTCCTTTTGTTGCATAGAAAACCTCAAGGCTACTCCAAACCCTCAGACCCCAACCCTATTCCAAACCCCAATAAAGCCAGATAGTAAGACTCATTTTTTAGGATGCCGCTTATATGGAATTTTGGTGTGATAATGTAATGTCCTTCCGGATAACAGACTTGCTAAAACAGGCTAAACTATCGACTATTAAACTACCTGTAAATAGTCAGTAGATAGAACGTGTATATTCACACGTTTGTTCCGGGTGAGGTGTCGCATCTATCACCTGACACGTACAAGGTTACTACCAAAATATACATATATTAGTGAATTATACAAACTTTCTATCACTTCTGGCTGAAGATGGGAAGTTAGAGATGTTAGGAGACTAGTAGCTACCCTAAGTTTAATATCTTTATTATTCATCCCATACCCATTCCGTTACCCGTAGTCGAGGGCAGGAAATCTAACCTGAATCCAGAGTAACACTGGACCGCTATGCCAGTAAGTCGGTCACAACACCGCGGTTGGAATGACAATTGAACAACGGGAGTGTCTTAGGGAGGGAGGTGGCTGCCTACTCTCACCTCCACACATGTGCCACTTTCTTTAAACTTTCTCAAGGAGGCCTCGTCTCTACGCACTCACACGCCTGTGAGATACGCATTGCTAATAAGGACATAGGTCTCTGAATAACCTAGCGTTTCCTTAAGACACCTGCTGTCCTTCTTCACCTAGCAGTAAGTAGGTACCTGGGTGTTAGTCGACTGATGAGAGTCGCATCCTGGAAACAAACCTAATTTGCCTGAAATTCTTTCCATAAGTGGCTTTCTGTATATTATGTCACTGATGTCAGCTATGGTCTGTATAAGTTGTATCATGTACTTTTAGAAATAAAGACTATTAACTCTTTAATAGTGTAACTAAATAGAAACTATGTAAATAGTTCATTACCCCTAATTTGTTCAGCTATCAAAACTATGGAGTACAGTCCCTGGACCCATTATGTACCTCCAATCTTTTGACTACCGCCAACAGGATGGGTGTGGGGTGCATAATAAAGATATTAAACTAAGTCCTTCACTGCAATGGATGCTAATGTTTTGCTTGAATTGCAACAAGTTGCATGGTACTCGACAGAGCAGACTGATTTCAAAATTCAATAGGGTCTTATCGAAATGGTAATCATTAAATAAAAAGAATACCGTTACTGGAACAATACACAAATACCCGCACCGAGAGAAACTGATGACGTTTCGGTCAGACTGACCATTTACAAGTCTGACCAAAACTTCACAAGTTCACGCAGAGCTAAGTTATCCCAAATAAATCCTTTTCTGCAACTATGTAGATGATGACAGTCAGACTTTAAAGTCTGTTTATCTGACGACGTTTCTCTCTGGTGATGCTCTCAGTACTCCACCAAGAGCGAAACATTTAAATAAAATACTCCCCTTCCCCCAAGAGTTAGGAACAAAAGCTTTGTCTGCAACTTTCACCATTACACCGGGCCATCCAGGGGTTAATAATGTTCGAAGCACTGCCACTGGAGGTTTAAAGTCTATCTACTACATGAAGGTCAGACAGCTCGTAACCTGTACACCGGACAAGAGTACTTTAATACATTGAAAGGGGGATTAAAATAATCCCAGAACATAGACACAAACACCTATATACACTTATCTGTATGAAGATACATGTACGAGGTATTTCCCTTAGAACGAGTGAGAATTGCACCAAGGAGCACAATGACCCCTTACGGATTTACCACTCCCATTAAATAAATATCTGTGCATACACATACACTATGTATACATACCTCCACATACAGAGCTTTGTATATACAGCGACCTTACGGTATTTATATACGCCGAGAGGTTGGTTAATGGGGTTTAAAGTCTATCTACTACACGAGGGTCATTAAGGCTGCATGTCACCTGTACACCACCAGTCAAGAATACTTTAATGTTATTGTGATACCAACTGGACATGGTTCTAGACAGTCGTGTACAGGTCAGGACATGTACTAGAACAATATAAACAGTTTCTCTGGAGTGGCTTTTTCAGTCCTGATGCGCAGACTACAAAAATGGTCTGTATTTGGACCGAACGTCATTCAGGTCTTAGTGTTTTACATGACCTGAAGTCTATAGACGTGTGCTGCCTCCACTAAATCAATCCTCATTAAGCAATGGTTATAATTATAACCATAACTTTTAAAGGGGTTGAGGGGGTAAGCCAGTGGAAGGCCTTAGATGGCCAAAAGCTCCAGCTGTAGGTCATTATATGGCTAAGACCCGCGTCAGGAAACATTGTCCTGTTTCCTGACAAACCTAACCCAACCCAACCAACAACCCTACAAATGGGGATTTTTAAGCCAAACTTCCAAGTGTATATCAAAATACGACGGTGAAAATAAGAAATCAATCCTGAGCGCTTTCAGGTGCTTACACATACATCTTCAGAGGAACAGGAAGAAGAGGCAAGAAAAGCACATTATTTAAATGTTAAACTTTCACCAAGTGTGTATATATATACACACAATTACACACATCTCTTAGGTGGTTAATAGGGGGAGTTTAAAGCCTATCTACTACCCGAGGGTCGTTCAACCTGCAAACACCTTAACCACCAGACAAGAATACTTAATCCCGCGAATAGGGATTAGACTAACTCGTAGCGAATATACACACAGACATACACCTCTCGGTGTATACACATACACACCTCTCGGTGTATAACCACTTAGTGTCCACAATACAAGAGGACCACCGCAGTACCTGGTCAGGGGAGTGTAGAACCCACTACCTGCTGGCTTGACTGTCTGCTTGTGACTGGCCCCTGACTGTCAGCCTGCTCACTAAGAGGAGATCCAGGTCTTGGGGAAGGGGTGAGGGGAGGGGGGAAGGTGGGGGAAAAAGGGGGCGTGTTCCACCTCCTCCTTCTTCTTCTCCCCCCCTTCTCCTCTTTGATATCTCTCTCCCCTCTCCCCTCCTGCTGACAGCCTCGCTTTCACTCTCGACGTGTTCCCCCTCCCCCTCTTCTTCCACTCCTCCCCTCACTAGAACACCCACTGCTGTGTTCCACCCACTAGAACACCCACTGCTGTGTTCCACCCACTAGAACACCCACTACTGTGTTCCACCCACTAGAACACCCACTGCTGTGTTCCACCCACTAGAACACCCACTGCTGTGTCCCACTAGAACACCCACTGTTGTGTCCCAATAGAACACCCACTGCTGTGTTCCACCCACTAGAACACCCGCTGCTGTGTTCCACTCACTAGAACACCCACTGCTGTGTGCCACTAGAACACCCACTGCTGTGTTCCACCCACTAGAACACCCACTACTGTATTCCACCCACTAGAACACCCACTACTGTGTTCCACCCACTAGAACACTCACTGCTGTGTTCCACCCACTAAAACACTCACTGCTGTGTTCCACCCACTAGAACACCCACTGTTGTGTTCCACCCACTAGAACACCCACTACTGTGTTCCACCCACCAGAACACCCACTGCTGTGTTCCACCCACTAGAACACCCACTACTGTGTTCCATTCACTTGAACACCCACTGCTGTGTTCCACCCACTAGAACACCCACTGCTGTGTTCCACCCACTAGAACACCCACTGCTGTGTTCCACCCACTAGAACACCCACTGCTGTGTTCCACCCACTAGAACACCCACTGCTGTGTTCCACCCACTTCATAGCAGCAGTCAATAATTGTTTCTTTACCGGGTTTCTGACAGTTCCGTCAGTTTGAAGGAGCCTTCGTCGGACAGCTGAAGAATCAACATTGGCATCAGCTGAAGCCAAATTTCTCTGTAGATCTTTGCTGGTTTTCTTGTGATTCTTCACACTGTGTCTTATGATAAACCTGTTATCGTGAGATGTTGTGTTATCTTACAGGTCTTCCTCGACGCAGCACTCCACAGTCACCAGTGTCGTCACCTCTCTTCAGAATCCCATCATCAGTTGACTTTGCTAGGCTCAAATTTTCGGCGATCTGTCTGATACTCAAATCAACATGTTTTCTAAGAGCTACAATAGTTTCACACTTCCTAGGAGTAGCCTTACATAACAACAGCTGTTGTAGCACTGACAAGAGTCGCAGTGTAACACCACAGGTTTGCCAGAAGTCAGTAGCAAACTCATATGAAAATAAAAGAACTCAAACTACATTAATTAAGCCGGAGACTAAGAAATATTATTGAGATAATCACAAAATTTACTCCTGTCCCAATTAATTTGCCCACTACTGTATATTCCTCTGACGTCTCTTCTGGATAGATTTCCTGCATAATATTGGGAGTTTTTTTTAGTTTAATATGTTTATTATGCACCCCATACCCATCCTGTGGGTGGTAGTCAAAATATTACAGAGGTATATAATGGGTCCAGGGACTGGGCCCCAAAGTTTTGATAACTGAGCAAGTTACAAAGGTAATGAACTCCAGGTGGATCTGGTCACAATCATGACAAGTTACAAAGGTATTTACAGATTACAGAGGTACATAATTGAGGAAACTGTATCCTGTTGAGGCAAAAATGTGAGCCTTTATCCTCTTTGTTGAGGCCAGGATGTGAGCTTTCAATCCTGCTTGTTGAGGCCAGGCTGGGAGCTTTCAATCCTGCTTGTTAAGGCCAGGATGTGAACTATTATCCTGCATGTTGAGGTCAGGATGTGAGCTGTTAATCCTGCTTGAGGCCAGGATGTGAGCTTTTAATTCTGCTTGAGGCCAGAATGTGAGCTTTCAATCCTGCTTGAGGCCAGGATGTGAGCTTTCAATCCTACTTGAGGCCAGGATGTGAGCTTTTAATCCTGCTTAAGGCCAGGATGTGAGCTTTCAATCCTACTTGAGGCCAGGATGTGAGCTTTTAATTCTACTTGAGGCCAGAATGTGAGCTTTTAATCCTGCTTGAGGCCAGAATGTGAGCTTTTAGTCCTGCTTGAGGCCAGGATGTGAGCTTTTTTAGCCTGACTTCTTTCTTGAGAATTTGAGGTGGTAATGTTTTCAAGGACACTGATGGCAGGTCCTTGATGTACGTGATTCAGGAAGTAAGGACTGTGTGTCCCCCAGGGTAACCATGATAGTGCTGGCTGGATTGTGACTCCCTCAGAGTGACCATGATAGTGCTGGCTGGACTGTGACTCCCTCAGAGTGACCATGATAGTGCTGGCTGGACTGTGACTCCCTCAGCGTGACCATGATAGTGCTGGCTGGATTGTGACTCCCTCAGAGTGACCATGATAGTGCTGGCTGGACTGTGACTCTCTCAGAGTGACCATGATAGTGCTGGCTGGACTGTGACTCCCTCAGAGTGACCATGATAGTGCTGGCTGGACTGTGACTCTCTCAGAGTGACCATGATAGTGCTGGCTGGACTGTGACTCCCTCAGAGTGACCATGATAGTGCTGGCTGGACTGTGACTCCCTCAGAGTGACCATGATAGTGCTGGCTGGACTGTGACTCCCTCAGAGTGACCATGATAGTGCTGGCTGGACTGTGACTCCCTCAGAGTGACCATGATAGTGCTGGCTGGACTGTGACTCCCTCAGAGTGACCATGATAGTGCTGGCTGGACTGTGACTCCCTCAGAGTGACCGTAACAAAGGTTAAACTAACCACTACTCAGTAATTTTATACAGTTTATGTACAACACTTGAACTTGTAGAAACGCTTCGCCTGCTCAGCAGGCTTGAGGTGATTTGTAATAGTGGAGAGGGTGGAAGAATTAGTGAAAATAAGTCACTTTGTCTGACTTTTTTGGGATTATTCTGGTGGGTAATTTACACTATGTAAGATAATTGTACTTAAGTGTACCTGTATCTGAATTAACTTACTCACTTACTAATTTTTTGTTAATTTAAGTGTACAGTGACCCTCAATGTCTCAGTTTTTCTCTAGTCTATCAAGAAACTGCAGCTAAATGGATTTCGTGCCATGTTATTTC
Organism: Cherax destructor; assembly: GCA_009830355.1. Classification (NCBI taxonomy): domain Eukaryota; kingdom Metazoa; phylum Arthropoda; class Malacostraca; order Decapoda; family Parastacidae; genus Cherax; species Cherax destructor. The sequence goes on from WNWK01000672.1 coordinate 203,714, forward strand.
CATCTTTTGTTCCTCTCTGATGGAACAGTTTAAGGAGTTGTTCCATCCCTTGACATACGTAGCAACTCTGCCACATTCTCCTGAAGGTTGATCTTAGTTGTGGAGGTGTGATGGTGGCTGCGTGAGCAACATGCTCCTCTGCTGGAGGACACTGGTACTAGGGAAACTTCAGTGCTGGTCCAGGTTATATTTCTACTACTATTAATAATAATAATAATAGTATTAATAATATTAATAATAATAATAATAATAATAATAATAATAATAATAATAATAATATTTGTTTCTACAAGTACATGATACAACTTATACAGACCATAGCTGACATCAATGATATATTACTATATAGAAAGTCTTTTGTTATGCAGGGCATTTCCCGCAAATTAGGTAAATTTTGTCCCCAGGATGCGACCCACACCAGTCCACTAACACCTAGGTACCTATTTTACTGCTAGGTGAACATGGACAGTAGGTGTCTTAAGGAAACACGTCCAAATTTTTCCACCCGTACCAGGGATCGACCCCCAGACCTCTGTGTGAATTGAGTGGTCTAAAATTCTACAAGACTACGGGGCTCATCACCTTCTCGTAGGCCGAGGGACTGATTACCTCATCTTCCACTGTCTTCACATATTGCACTGATAAAGCCACTAATTACCTATACGTCTCCATATAACTGTACCCAGGTGACGCGCATGTCTTAACACCTCATCCAGGCGGGAGTTGAATGATAGTTCTAGGCCTTTCGTGTTGCAATCAACACATCATCAGGAGCTCTTGCAATGTTGCAAGCTCCTGATGATGTGTTGACTGCAAATACGATCACAGGAAGCGCCTTTGCTGTGGTCGTATTTGCTTGGACCTCCTCCTCTTTTCTGCAACAATGCAATAATAATAATAATAATAATAATAATAATAATAATAATAATAATAATAGTATCTTTATTTCTACAAGTACATGTACAAGGTATACAGGCCATAGCTGACATCAATGACATACTACTATATAGAAAGTCCCTTGTTATGCAGAGCATTTCGGGCAAATTAGGTCAATTTTGTCCCCAGGATGCGACCCACATCAGTCGACTAACACCCAGGTACCCATTTTACTGATGGGGGAACATAGACAACCGGTGTAAAGAAACACGCCCAATGTTTCTACCCTTGCTGGGAATCAAACACGGACTCTCGCTGTGTGAAGCGAGAGCTTTAGCCACCAGGCCACTGCTTGCAACACGAAAGGCCTAGAGCTCTAATTCAACTCCCCCTTTGTTGTTTTGCATCTTGTATCGCTCGTTCGCGATATTTGCGTCACTATTGTAGTGAGACTGAAGCTTCTACATCCTCTGACAGTGTATAAGACAGTTGTTTTTCCTGACAGTGTAACAGAGGGACTCTCCCCTCTGACAGTGTATAAGACAGTTGTTTTTCCTGACAGTGTAACAGAGGGACTCCCCCTCTGACAGTGTAACAGAGGGACTCTCCCCGGATATAACTGTTTCCAGGACGGAGTTTAACGCATATTTTCCAGGTATTATTAGCAACATTATTTTATTCTCTTTCCTTCCTGTGATGTCTAACTCCCACGGTGAGTTAGAACTTAGTCAGAACTTTAAGTAGTCACTCGCTGGAAGACGACTTAGGCACAAGTATCATACATAGTGCAAATTACTTATATAAGTAAGTTTGTTTAGGCACAGGTATACATAAGTACAATTATTATACATAGTGCAAATTACCCACCTGCATAACGCACAAAATTCAGACAGAGTGACTGTCTTGGTGCTTCAGTAAGCATGAAGATATCGTTCTTAAGTGAGTCATTGATCATTGTGGTGTGCAGGGTAATGATCGTGTACACTGCTCTGCACTTGTCGTGGTTCACGACCCTGATCGTTGTGGTGTATAAGGCAATGTACTTGTACACATGGATTTGTTTACTGTAACGCCCTTGTTGTGGTTCAGGACCCTTTTCATTATGGTGTACATGGTAGTGTACTTGTACACATGGATTTGTACACTGCCCTTCACTTGTTGTTCAGGACCTTGATCATTGTACACTGTACACTGCCCTTCACTTGTTGTTCAGGACCTTGATCATTGTACACTGTACACTGCCCTTCACTTGTTGTTCAGGACCTTGATCATTGTACACTGTACACTGCCCCGAACTTGTTGTTCAGGACCTTGATCACTGTACACTGTACACTGCCATGCACTTGTTGTTCACCATACATTATCTAGCTCTGCCTCTGTACACTTAGAGACAATGAATCAACAAAGGTCCATTTAGAACACACATTGTCTTCGTATCATAATACGTAATGGGTAAGTATAGCCTCTGATGCTACCGCTGGCTACATCACCTCGATCCGTGGTTTGATCCCCGGTACGGGTGGAAACATTGGGACGTGTTTCCTTAAGACACCTGCTGTCCATGTTCACCTAGCAGTAAAGTAGGTAACTGGGTGTTAGTAGACTGGTGTGAGTCGCATCCTGGGGACAAAATTGACCTAATTTGCCCGAAATGGTCTGCATAACAAGGGATTTTGTATACAGCAGTATGTCATTGATGTCAGCTATGGTCTGTATACCTTGTACATGTAGAAATAAAGATTATTATTATTATTATTATTATTAATAGTAGTAGTAGTAGTAGTAGTAGTAGTAGTAGTAGTATATTAATTTCACTTGACCTTACCTCTGTCAAAGACTACACGTGTTCACACCTCCAACATACACACACACATGTGTGATGAATTAGCCACATGGTCAAGTACTGGGCCGCGGGGGGCGCTGACCCCCGGAACACCCTCCGGGTAGACTCCAGGTATATTGTGAAGACTGTATATATACATGTTGCAAAGCAACCACAGGGAGAGTTGAATGATAGCTCTAGGCTCTTCAAGTCAGGGCCGTTTCCCTGAACGAATCTGCAGGGACTTCCTACTTATTTCTGCAGCATTGCAAGCTCTTGAAGATGTGTTGATTGCAACACGAAAGGCCTAGAGCTATCATTCAACTCCCCCCCCCGTGGTTGTTTTGTATCTTACATCGCTTGTATCGCCATTATTGCATTTATGCACATGTCGCTTACATGGACTCCAGGCTAAGGGACTGATTACCTCAAACTCCTTCTGATCTTCACCATTCTTCTTTGTATTGGACTGATGAAGCCAAACGTTTCCTCAATAAAGATACCCAAGTGTGGCACATGTGTTTAATTTATCAAGTATTATACATGGACCAGGCCGCGGGGGCGTTGACCCCCGGAAGACCCTCCAGGTATACCCCAGGTATACCCCAGGTATACTCCAGGTATACAAGAGGTATACTACAGGTAATATTCAGTAGGTAGGTGTAAATAGGGCATGTCACTAAGCAATATTAATGTCAGAGTAATTTGCTACATAACGTAGTTACGGTAACGTCAGTTGGGTAAGACAGTCGCCTGTGTGAGGCAAAGCAATTAATGTACCCGAAAGTCACGTCAGAACTGATTCCAGTGTACTCACCTATTTGTGGTTGCAGGGGTCGAGACTCAGCTCCTGGCCCCGCTTCTTCACTGATCGCTACTAGGTCCTCTCTCTCCCTGCTCCATGAGCTTTATCATACCTCGTCTTAAAGCTATGTATGGTTCCTGTGTGTGTGTGTGTGTGTGTGTGTGTGTGTATGTATTCACTTATATGTGGTTGCAGGGGTCGAGTCATAGCTCCTGGTCCCTCCTCTTCCCTGGTCGCTACTAGGTTCACTCTCTCCCTGCTCCATGAACTTTATCATACCTCTTCTTAAAGCTATGTATGGATCCTGCCTCCACTACCTCACTTCCCAGACTATTCCACTTCCTGACCACTCTGTGACTGAAGAAATACTTCCTAACATCCCTGTGACTCATCTGAGTCTTCAACTTCCAACTGTGACCCCTTGTTGCTGTGTCACATCTCTGGAACATCCTACCTCTGTCCACCTTGTCAATTCCTCTCAGTATTTTATATGTCGTTATCATGTCCCCACTATCCCTCCTGTATTCACCTAATTGTGGTTGCAGGGGTCGAGTCATAGCTCCTGTCCTCCAGTGTGTGTATGACCCTCCCCGTGGCGCCATATAATTCAGAAATACCTAACTTTCACTGTATTTTTTTTCCATGTTAAGACAACACTTTTAAATGTAAATTATTTTAACCATTGGGAAATTTTAAACCCTTAGGTGATGCCAGGAGTGTTGTGTGGTAAATAGACTTTAAACCCCATTAACCAATCAACCAGCCTTAATGACCCTCGTGTAGTAGATAGACTTTAAACCCCAACCAGCTTAGGCAGGTCAGCTCATGCTGACTACAGCTGGTGTCAGCAGTCAGTATGCTTGCTGCCAACCACCACAGCTCACTGGAAACCTTCCCACACAGTAAATCATTTTCTCTGATAATTAATGTGGTTACCAGACTTTCCAAAACTTTCTTTATGGTTTTCCAAGAGGTGCTTTCTAATTAGAAGATTAATCTAATTACCAGAAGAAAACGGTTGGTGGTGCTGACTGATGGTCAGTAATAGAGGACAGTGTGATCAGTACTCTCTGTCTGTCTGTCTGTCTCCGTCTGTCTGTTTGTTTGTCTGTCTATCTGTCTGTCTGTATCTTTGTCTGTCTGTCTGTCTTTCTGTCTGTCTATCTGTCTGTCTGTCTGTATCTTTGTCTGTATGTCTGTCTGTCTGTCTGTCTCTCTCTCTCTCTCTCTCTCTCCCCTTCTCTCTATCAATCTCTCTGTCTGTCTGTCTCTCTCTCTCTGTCTCTCTGTCCCTCCCTCTCCTCTCTCTATCAATCTGTCTGTCTGTCCGTCTGTCTGTCTGGTTTTTTTCTCTCTTTCTCTCACTCTCTCACTCTCTCACACTCTCTCACTCTCTCACTCTCTCACTCCAGCTCTCCTGGACGACGTTAAAACTCTCCACATGTTATAAATGATAGTGAACATTGCAGTTGGGTCCTCGTCGTAGTGAATGGTGTCCCATGAGTGTTCAGTCAACGCTAGTGAACATTGCGTGTCCCCGCGAGTGATGGTGATTCCTCATGTTCAACGCTAGTGAACATTGCGTGTCCCCGCGAGTGATGGTGATTCCTCATGTTCAACGCTAGTGAACATTGCGTGTCCCCGCGAGTGATGGTGATTCCTCATGTTCAACGCTAGTGAACATTGCGAGACGCGATAATCACGCGAAATGAACCTCAGAATGTGCCAGTTTGCGTCATTATCTGAACCCGTTGCGTCCAAAGCCTTGCGTCACCAGCTGTACGATGCGCAGTGATGAATTTGATGGTGTATATACACTGAGAGGTGTATATATCTCTGTATATATACACTGAGAGGTGTATATATCTGTATATATACACTGAGAGGTGTATATATCTCTGTATATATACACTGAGAGGTGTATATATCTCTGTATATATACACTGAGAGGTGTATATATCTCTGTATATATACACTGAGAGGTGTATATATACACACTGGCAGGACAGTCCTGATAGATAGAGGGAATCTACTCTACACCAATCTATCATATTTATCAAGGATTACGTTAAGCCAAGCTCTCTTACTCTCCCTTAGGCCTACCAGTTTCAGGCCTACGAGACTTAGGCCTCAGGGCTTGGTTGGTAGGGTCCTAACCTCACACACTGAGTGGCCAGGATAGATTATTATTAATATTGCTATTATTGTTATTATTATTATTATTATTATTATTATTATTATTATTATTATTATTATTATTATTATTAATGTTATTATTATTAAGAATATCACTACTACTACTACTTATAATATATAATAATAATAATAATAATAATAATAATAATAATAATAATAATAATAATAATAATAATAATAATTATGTATTCCAATCGATAGGAAATTCCTGAGTATTTAATTCATTAATGTTATATGGACTGTGACCTGTTAATTACTAGTAGTGTGGGTGTGCGGGGGTGTGGGTGGGGGTGTTGGTGTGCTGTGCAGGGTTTGGTGGGGTGGGGGTGTGGTGGGGTGTGACTGTGTGTTTGATGGGGTGTGGGGGTGTGGTGGGGTGATTGGGTGTGGGAGTGTGGGCTGGGAGTGGGGGTGTGGGTGGGAGTGATCTGGGGGTGTGGGGGTGTGGTGCGGGGCAGTGTGGGGTGCTGGTGGGAGATCTCAGGGGTGTTGGGGGTGTGTAATATAAGACGGTCCAGGTGAGTCTGGTGAGACTCCTCAGTGAACAGTCCATTACGAGTGTTCCACTAATGTCTTCCACTATGTGCTCCAGACTGTGTCTCCACTACAGTGTGTCTCCACATGTCTCCACTACATGTAGATACTCCACACTGTCTCACTACATGTGCTCCACTACATGTGTCTCCACTACATGGTCTACTACATGTGCTCCACTACATGTGTCTCCACTACATGTGTCTCCACTACATGTGTCTCCACTACATGTGTCTCCACTACATGTGTCTCCACTACATGTGTCTCCACTACATGTGTCTCCACTACATGTGTCTCCACTACATGTGTCTCCACTATATCAATCTCCAGGTTATTCCACTTCCTGACAACTCTGTGACTGAAGAAATACTTCCTAACATCCCTGTGACTCATCTGAGTCTTCAACTTCCAACTGTGACACCTTGTTGCTGTGTCCCATCTCTGGAACATTCTGTCTCTGTCCACCTTGTCAATTCCTCTCAGTATTTTATATGTTGTTATCATGGCTCCCCTATCTCTCCTGTCTTCCAGTGTAGTCAGGTTGAGTTCCCTCAACCTCTCCTCGTAGGACATACCCCTTACCTCCGGGACTAGTCTTGTTGCAAACCTTTGCACTTTCTCCAATTTCTTGACGTGTTTGACCAGGTGTGGGTTCCATACTGGTGCTGCATACTCCAGTAGGGACCTGACGTACACGGTGTACAGTGTCGTGAATGACTCCTTACTTAGGTGTAGTTTAGTTAGTTTAATATCTGTATTATGCCCCCCCATACCCATCCTGTGGGCGTACTTAGGTGTTGACACGTTATTCTTAGGCTTGTCAAGCGCCCATATGCTGTGTGTGTGTGTGTTAGACCACAGTAACTTACACCACACTAACACCCTTGCTAGCACCATTAACACACAATAAACCCACAAATTAGGAGACTTAATGAGGAGTAAAACTGTACCAAATTACCTAATTAAATTTTCTAACACTTGCAAAGAGAAACCCGGATGTCCAGTTATATATATATATATATATATATATATATATATATATATATATATATATATATATATATATATAAATATATATATATATATATATATATATATATATATATAATATATAAGTGCAGAAAGTTTGCTTGTTAGGTAAGACTTGAAGACTGATTTCCATGACTTACGTGAGAGACGTTAATCGTCACCGTGACTGATACACAACAGTATGAAGGTGTATCAGACAGTGACAGAGCCCATCAACAGTGATTAGTCCATCAACAGTGATGTAGAGTCAGCAGTAATCTGAGTACATCACAGTGATCTAGAGCCATCAACAGTGATTAGAGTCCAGTTAGACAGTGATCTAGAGTCCAGCAGTGATCTAGAGTCCAGCAGTGTTTTAGAGTCCAGCAGTGATCTAGAGTCCATCAACAGTGATCTAGAGTCCATCAACAGTGATGTAGAGTCCAGCAGTGATCTAGAGTACATCAGCAGTGATCTAGAGTCCAACAGTGATCTAGAGTCCATCAACAGTGATCTAGAGTCCGTCAACAGTGATCTAGAGTCCAGCAGTGATCTAGAGTCCAGCAGTGATCTAGAGTCCAGCAGTGATCTTGAGTCCAGCAGTGATCTAGAGTCCGTCAACAGTGATCTAGAGTCCGTCAACAGTTATCTAGAGTCCGTCAACAGTTATCTAGAGTCCGTCAACAGTGATCTAGAGTCCGTCAACAGTGATCTAGAGTCCATCTTCCAGTCACAAGACTCGGTCTGGAAGGGTTACAAGCGTACTTAAAGTGATGTCATGTTGAGAGTGATGCTGGAGATGGTGTGTGTGATGGTGATGGTGATGCTGGAGATGGTGTGTGTGATTGGTAATAAGTGATCTAGGATGGTATTGTGAGTAATGGTGATGCTGGGGGATGGTACTGTAGTGATGGTAATGGTGATGCTGGAGATGGTGTGGTGATGGTATGGTGATGCTGGAGATGGTGTGTGTGATGGTGATGGTGATGCTGGGGATGGTGTGTGTGATGGTAATGGTGATGCTGGGGATGGTGTGTGTGATGGTAATGGTGATGCTGGGGATGGTGTGTGTGATGGTAATGGTGATGCTGGAGATGGTGTGATGTGAGTGAGCTGAGATGGTTGTGTGATGGTAATGGTGATGCTGGGGATGTGTGTGATGGTAATGGTGTGCTGGAGATGGTGTGTGTGATGGTAATGGTGGTGCTGGAGATGGTGTAGTGTGATGGTAATGGTGATGCTGGAGATGGTGTGTGTGATGGTAATGGTGGTGCTGGAGATGGTGTGTGTGATGGTAATGGTGATGCTGGAGATGGTGTGTGTGATGGTAATGGTGGTGCTGGAGATGGTGTGTGTGATGGTAATGGTGGTGCTGGAGATGGTGTGTGTGATGGTAATGGTGATGCTGGAGATGGTGTGTGATGAATGGTGGTGGAATGTGATGTAATGGTGCTGGAGATGGTGTGTGTGATGGTAATGGTGATGCTGGAGAGGGTGATAGTGTGAAAGGGGAAGTGAGATGCCTCATCTCACACTTACTTCATCTTAAGAATGTTGTAACATGACATGCAGCAGTTCCTGGTACGATATGTGGAGTGTGTGGTAGCTGTGATGGTGTACAGTGTACAGTGTTAACAACAACACTGCTGTGGTGATGGTGTACAGTGTTAACAGCAACACTGCTGTGATGGTGTACAGTGTAGCAACAACAAGAGTACAGGGTTGATGGTGTACAGTGTGCAGTGTAGTAACAACAACAGTTCAGTATTCATGGTGTACAGTGTACAGTGTAGTAACAACTCTCTCTCTCTTTCTTACTTTTTCTTTCAGCCAAAAAAAAGAAACTTACGTAAAAAAAAATTGATTTTACTTGAGAAATCGTAAAAACAAATACTTTCATTTTTTAGAAGAAATCTTAAGCAATACTGATGATCAGTGTTGATACCTGCTGTTGGTAGTGTACAGTGTATGTACACTGAGAGGTGTCTCTCAGTGTACTCACCTAATTGTACTCACCTAATTGTGGTTGCAAGGGTCGAGACTCAGCTCCTGGCCCCGCCTCTTCGCTGTCCGCTACTGGGTATCTGCTCTCCCTGCTCCATGAGCTTTATCATACCTTGTCTTAAAACTATGTATGGTTCCTGCCTCCACTATATCTTTCTCTAGACTATTCCACTTCCTGACTACTCTTTGGCTGAAGAAATGCTTCCTAACATCCTTTTGACTCATCTGAGTCTTCAGCTTCCAGTTGTGTCCCCTTGTTTCTGTGTTCCCTCTTTGGAACATCCTGTCACTGTCTACCTTGTCGATTCCCCGCAGTATTTTGTATGTCGTTATCATGTCTCCTCTGACCCTTCTTTCCTCCAGTGTTGTTAGTCCTATTTCCCTCAACCTTTCTTCATAGGACAGACCCCTGAGTTGTGGAACTAACCTTGTCGCAAACCTTTGCACTTTCTCTAGTTTCTTTACGTGCTTGACCAGGTGTGGGTTCCAGACTGGTGCTGCATATTCTAGTATGGGCCTGACGTACACGGTGTACAGTGTATTGAACGATTCCTTGTTAAGGTAACGGAACGCTAATCTTAGATTTGCCAGTCGCCCATATGCTGCCGCAGTTATCTGGTTGATGTGTGCCTCCGGAGACGTGCTTGGCGTTATACTCACCCCAAGGTCTTTCTCCTTTGCCGAGGTTTGTAGCCTTTGTCCGCCTAGCCTGTACTGCACACTGAGAGGTGTGTCTCTCAGTGTATGTACACTGAGAGGTATGTGTCTCTCAGTGTATGTACACTGAGAGGTGTGTGTCTCTCAGTGCATGTACACTGAGAGGTGTATGTCTCTCAGTGTATATACACTGAGAGGTGTCTCTCAGTGTATATACACTGAGAGGTGTGTCTCTCAGTGTATATACACTGAGAGGTGTGTCTCTCAGTGTATGTACACTGAGAGGTGTGTGTCTCTCAGTGCATGTACACTGAGAGGTGTATGTCTCTCAGTGTATATACACTGAGAGGTGTGTCTCTCAGTGTATATACACTGAGAGGTGTGTCTCTCAGTGTATGTACACTGAGAGGTGAGTGTCTCTCAGTGTATGTACACTGAGAGGTGTATGTCTGGTAGTTTACATTAATCAGTATTTTAGGTATTAAAGTATTCTTGACTGGTGGTGTACAGGTGACATGCAGCCTTAATGACCCTCGTGTAGTAGATATACTTGAAACCTCATTAACCAACCAACCAGCCTTAATGACCCTCGTGTAATATCATATTGTTACAGATGGTTATCGATGGTATCAGATGGTGTCAGATGGTGTCAGATGATGACAGATGGTGACAGATGATAAAAGATGGTGTCAAATGGAGACAATAACAGATGATGTCAAATGGTGTCGGATGATGAAAGATGGTGTCAGATGGTAACAGATGGGAGATCAGCAAGGGTCAGTGAGTAATGTCAGCAGTGCCAGCAGTGTCAGAAGTGTCGGCAATGTCAGCAGTGTCAGCAGTGCCAGCAGTCTCGGAAGTGTCAGCAGTGTCGGCAGTGCCATCAGTGTCAGCAGTGCCAGCAGTGTCGGCAATGCCAGCAGTGTCGGCAGTACCAGCAGTGCCAGTCTGGGATAGTATTGATTAAGGCAGTTATATGACTGATGAAAGAGAGAGAGGGGAGAGAGAGGGAGAGAGAGAGAGAGAGAGAGAGAGAGAGAGAGAGAGAGAGAGAGAGAGAACTCCCTCATAAAGTTGCAGACTTTACGAGTTGGAGAAACTTTTCTTTTAAGTTCTGTGATGAAAGTGTTTAAGTTTCTCTCTCTAGTCTGCTATATTATATTATATAATAATAATAATAATAATAATAATAATAATAATAATAATAATAATAATAATAATAATAATAATAATAATTATAGTAATAATAATAATAATGATGATAATAATAATGATAATAATAATAATAATAATAATAATAATAATAATAATAATAATAATTTATTTTACTAAAATAAGCCACATTGTCTGGATTTATCCTGGGTTATCCTGGCTTACTAACCCACCTGGGATTTATCTATCTCACATATCTTCCTCTATCTACTTGTTTATTATGCCCATTTTTATCCTATTTTTCTTTATCCATTCGTTTATTGTACCTATTTTTTATCCAAGATTTATTTTTATATTTTTTGGGGAGAATTTCTCAAAATGTGATTAATTGGAGAGTTGAAAAAAATGTATTGTAATGTTTGGAGAAGCGCTAAACCCTTAGGAGTTTCTAGAATAGAGAATTAATGAGGGACGGTGGTGGACCTGGTATGGACCGGGTTCTGGACCGGGTGGTGCACCAGGTCCTGAACCGGTTGGTGGACCAGGTTCTGAACCGGGTGGTAGACCAGGTCTTAAACCGGGTGGTGGACCGGGAGGTGGACCAGTGGACCGGTGGTGACGGTGGTACAGCTCTGACATGCGCATCAGGTTGCGTGTACCGTTAGTCGAGTGTGTGTACCTGCGCTCGTGCGCACCTCACTGTGCAGTGTCAGGCAGAGAGTCAGGCGTGAGACTGGCTTTAAAACTGAGAGATAATTGCGTCTCAGTGTGTGCTGAGAGCCTAGATGTGAACAGCAGTGTTTATGAATACTTTCGTTGCACTGAACACCCTGGCACCACAGCTAGAGCTCAACCCTGGTTCACTGCTGCCTTTCTCCTCTCTCTCTCTCTCTCTCTCTCTCTCTCTCTCTCTCTCTCTCTCTCTCTCTCTCTCTTTCTAGAACGTGTACCTACTATCAAGACTGAGGGACTGACCACCTCAAACACCATCAGGTTATCCACGGTCTCCAGCATTATTCTCAGTATTCCATCAATAAATTAACTAGCGGGCGAAACGTCTCCACAGCGAATATACCCAAGTTTTAACGTCTTATTCAAAACATATATACCTCAGACAGAATATCCATCTCATATCGGGTCTTTAACCCCAACGTACCGATCAGAGGCGACACATCTCTCCAAACAGGTAACCCAGGGAAGGCAGGAGAGGGGAATCAGATCACCACTCAGACCACAGTCCCGTGATGAGGTTCAGACCATCAGAAGAGGTACGACAAAGCTCTTGGAACATGGAGAGAGTGGACCTAGTAGCGACCAGTGAAGTGGCGGGGCCAGGAGCTGTGACACGACCCCTACAACCACAAATAGGTGAGTACAAGTAGGTGAGTACGAGGTTTCCAAGGACTACAGGAAGGTTGTTGAAGTACAGTGTGTGTGTGTGTGGAGTGCGTTACTCTGGACCAGCGACACCCTGCCAAGCACGGCAGGGTCAACGCACTCTCAACACACACGCACACACACACACACACACACACACACACACACACACACACACACACACACACACACACACACACACACACACACACACCAGGAGCTGAGTCTCGACCCCTGCAACCACAATTAGGTGAGTACACACACACATATATAAATGTTTGTGTGTGTGTGTGCGTGTGTGTGTACTCACCTAAATAAGGTTGCAGGAGTCGATCCATAGCCCCTGGCCCCGCCTCTTCACTGTTCGCTACTAAGTCCACTCTCTACCTGCTCCATGAGCTTCATCATACTTTTTCTTAAAGCTATGTATGGATCCTGCCTCCACTGCATCACTTCCCAGACTTTTCCACTTCCCGACCACTCTGTGACTGAAGAAATACTTCCTAACATCCCTGTGATTCATCTGAGTCTTCAACTTCCAACTGTGTCCCCTTGTTGCTGTGTCCCATCTCTGGAACATTCTGTCTCTGTCCACCTTGTCAATTCCTCTCAGTATTTTATGTCTTATCAGATCCTCCATATCTCGCCTGTCCTCCAGTGTCGTCAGGTTGATTTCCCTTAACCTCTCCTCGTAGGACATACCCCTTAGCTCTGGGACTAGTCTTGTTGCAAACCTTTGCACTTTCTCTAATTTCCTTACATGCTTGGCTAGGTGAGGGTTCCAAACTGGTGATGCATACTCCAATATAGGCCTGATATACACCCTGTGGTCCTGAACGATTCCTTATTGAGATGTCGGAATGCTATTCTCAGGTTTGCCAGGCGCCCATATGCTGCAGCAGTTATTTGGTTGATGTGCGCTTCAGGAGATGTGCCCGGTGTTATACTCACCCCAAGATCCTTTTCCTTGAGTGAGGTTTGTAGTCTCTGGCCTCCCTGCGATCTTTGCCCTTCCCCAATCTTCATGACTTTGCACTTGGTGGGGTTGAACTCCAGGAGCCAGTTTCTGGACCAGGCCTGCATCCTGTCCAGATTCCTTTCTAGTTCTGCCTGGTCCTCGTCCGACTGAATTCTTCTCATCAACTTCACATCATCTGCAAACAGGGACACTTCTGGGTCTATTTCTTCCGTCATGTTATTCACAAATACCAGAAACAGCACCGGTCCCAGGACTGACCCTGTGGAACCCCACTCGTTATAGGCGCCCACTCTGACACCTCGCCACGTATCGTATTGTGTACTCACCTATTTGTGGTTGCAGGGGTCAATTCATAGCTCCTGGCCCCGCCTCTTCACTGGTCGCTACTGGGTGCTCTCTCTCCCTGCTCCATGAGCTTTATCATACCTCATCTTAAACTATGTATGGTTTCTGCCTGCACTACGTCGCTTGCCAGACTATTCTACTTCCTGACAACTCTATGACTGAAGAAATACTTCCTAACATCCCTTTGACGCATCTGAATCTTCAATTTCCAATTGTGACCCCTTGTTTCTGTGTCCCATATCTGGAACATCCTCTGTGTGTGTGTACTCACCTAGTTGTACTCACCTAGTTGTGGTTGCAGGGGTCGAGTCACAGCTCCTGGCCACGCCTCTTCACTGGCCGCACACACTGTGTACTCACCTATTTGTGGTTGGAGGGGTCGAGACTCAACTCCTGGCCCCGCCTCTTCACTGATCGCTACTAGGTCCTCTCTCTCCCTACTCCATAAGCTTAATCATACCTCGTCTTAAAGCTATGTATGGTTCCTGCCTCCATTACCTCACTTACCAGACTATTCCACTTCCTGACCACTCTGTGACTGAAGAAATACTTCCTAACATCCCTTTGACTCATCTGAGTCTTCAACTTCCATCTCTGGAACATCCTGTCTCTGTCCACCTTGTCTATTCCTCGCAGTACTTTGTATGTTGTTATCATGTCTTCCCTAACCCTCCTGTCCTCCAGTGTCGTCAAACCAATTTCCCTTAACCTTTCTTCGTAGGACATTCCCCTTAGCTCTGGAACTAACCTTGTTGCAGACCTCTGCACTTTCTCTAATTTCTTGACGTGCTTGACCAGGTGTGGGTTCCAAACTGGTGCTGCATACTCCAATATTTGCCTGACGTACACGGTGTACAGAGTCTTGAACGATTCCTTACTAAGGTATCGGAACGCTATTCTCAGGTTTGCCAGGCGCCCATATGCTGCAGCAGTTATCTGGTTGATGTGTGCTTCCGGAGATGTGCTCGGTGTTATACTCACTCCAAGATCTTTCTTCTTGAGTGAGGTTTGCAGTCTTTGGTGTGTGTACTCACCTAGTTGTGGTTGCAGGGTCGGTGTGTGTGTGTGTGTGTGTGTGTGTGTGTGTGTGTGTGTATGTATGTGAGTGTGTGTGTGTGTGTGTGTGTGGTGCAGATGCTTAAAATTCTATTTAAATCAGACAGGAATTTCTCCAGCATTTTGGAATGTGGTTTTTGTACACTGATTCTCTGAATGCTGTTGACGTCACTCCTCTGTATATATACTGAGAGGTGTATGTCTCTCAGTGTATGTACACTGAGAGGTGTGTCTCTCTATGTACATGTACACTGAGAGGTGTACGTCTTTCAGTGTATGTACACTGAGAGGTGTATGTCTCTCAGTGTATATACACTGATAGGTGTATGTCTCTCAGTGTATATACACTGAGAGGTGTATGTCTCTCAGTGTATATACACCGGTAGTTTACATTAATCAGTATTTTAGGTATTATTCTTGACTGGTGGTGTACAGGTGACATGAGCCTTAATGACCCTCGTGTAGTAGATAGATTTCAAACCCAGTGACCTTCCATCATCAGATCAAACACCACGTCAGCTGACAGTCATGGTGTTCGATTGTCTTAGAGTCGTGGCTGTCTAGAGAGAGTTTGAAGTCTTCCTGGGCGAGAGTGGTTAGTTTAGGGAATGTGGTTACCTGCTTGGTATTCCTCACCTCACATTGCTGGTGATCCTGGTTTCTCCCTAAGACCCATTCTCCCCTCCACTCCCCATGTATCCTCCCCATTAACCATTCTGTAATTTAGAGAGTGGGCTACTAGCAAATTCAGTGTTGATAATAATTAATGGGGTCATTAAGGCTGGTTGGTTGGTTAATGAGGTTTGAAGTCTATCTACTACACGAGGGTCATTAAGGCTGCATGTCACCTGTACACCACCAGTCAAGAATACTTTAATACCTAAAATACTGATTACTGTAAACTACAAGTGTATATACACTGATATACACCTCTCAGTGTATATATACACTGAGACATATACTCTCAGTTATATATATATATATATATATATATATATATATATATATATATATATATATATATATATTATATATATATATATATATATATATATATATATATATATAAACATGTGACCATAAACAGTGACTTATTCCTTGTAATGAAGAATGACATGCACTTTCTGTAAGAGCGTTGTATCTACACTGAGAGACATAATACATGGGTATTTCAGATCATGGGTATTTCAGATCATGGGTATTTAGACCATGGGTGTTTCAGATCATGGGTATTTCAGATCATTTGTGTTTCAGATTATGGGTATTTCAGATCATGGTTATTTCAAATAATGGATATCTCAGACCATGGGCATTTCAGGCCATCGATATTTCAGACCATGGGTATTTCAGACCATGGGTATTTCAAATCATGGGTATTTCAGATCATGGGTATTTCACATCATGGGTATTTCAGATCATGAGTATGGTGTATAATGGGTATGAGTATTCTAGGGAGCAAGTGACTGACCTGACCTACTCTACGTTCAACTTTCTCCCACTTAAAAGTGGCATGACTGGGTATTGCAATGCCCAAGTCAACTTGCAACCTCACCTTCACATAATAATAATAATAATAATAATATCGGTGGAATATTTCACCTCTACTGAGCACTTGAAGTCGTTACTAGGTACACGTTATGTAAATACTAGCTGGGTATGAGGTGTTGGGTATTGAGGTACCTATTAGGATACTATCTTACTAGTACCTATTTTTCTATAACCTCTAAAATTATCTTTGAGGTCGTTGGCACCTGTGATTCCATTGTTTACCTCTGAGTGTTGGAGAGTTGCGGTATGAACATGGGCAACCCTCCAGTGACAACAGTGTTGACACTAGCAACACACGGCAATGACTTAGCAAAGGTGTTTTTTATGACCTGTCACTTTTGATACAAAGGTGTTAGTCTGTGGATTTGGTCACTGTTGATCCATAGGTGTTAGTCTGTGTGGTCTTGATGACCAGGTCTTCTGTCTGTGGTCTTGAATACCAGGTCTACTGTGGTCTTGAAGACTAGATCTGGTGTGGTCTTTGAAGACCAGGTCTGGTGTGGTCTTGAAGACCAGGTCTGACGTGGTCCTCAAGGATGCCTAGTTGCGTATACTCAGCTACGCATGCGCAGGAGGGGCGTCACCCACTGTGAGGCGTAGGTGACCCACATAGTGAAGGAAGTACTGACCCACAGTGTATATACACTGAGAGGCAGTGGCGTGCAGAGGTCTGGTGATGCCCGGGGCCAACTACTTGATTGTATGCCCCAAAGACTCCTTGATTGTATGCCCCAAAGACTCCTTGATTGTATGCTCCAAAGACTCCTTGATTGTATGCCCCAATCACTATCTTATTTCCCTCTCTAATTGGATACCCCCCCATTTGAATGCCTGGGTCCACCGCCCCTTCGGCCCCTCCCCTCTGCACGCCACTGCTGAGAGGTGTATGTCTCTCAGTGTATATACACTGTGAGGTGTATGTCTCTCAGTGTATGTACACTGTGAGGTGTATGTCTCTCAGTGTATATACACTGTGAGGTGTATGTCTCTCAGTGTATATACACTGTGAGGTGCATGTCTCTCAGTATATATACACTAAGGTGTCTCACAGTGTATATACACTGTGAAGTGTATGTCTCTCAGTGTATATACACTGTGAGACACCTCACTCTGTATATATACTGAGAGACATACAACTTACAGTGTATATACACTGTGAGTTGATAGATACAGTACCTTACAGTAGACTGGTACACAGACTAGAGGAATAGAGAATAATCAGAGGTAAAGCGATAACAGTGAGTGAATACTTGACAGGAAGGAAGGAGTTACCATCAGGAAAAGGTGTGGGAATGGGCCAGTGTGACGAGTGGGGTTCCACAAGGGTCAGTACTGGAACCAGTGCTGTTTCTTGTGTGGTGTTCCATTAGGGTCAGTACTTGGACCAGTGCTGTTTCTAATGTGGGGTTCCACCAGGGTCAGCTCTTGGACCAGTGCTGTTTCTTGTGTGGGGTTCCCAAGGATCGGTACTGGAATCAATGCTGTTTCTTGTGTGGGGTTCCACAAGGATCAGTACTGGAACCAGTGCTGTTTCTTGTGTGGGGTTCCACAAGGATCAATACTGGAACCAGCGCTGTTTCTTGTGTGGGGTTCCCCAAGGATCGGTACTTGAACCAGTACTGTTTCTTGTATGGGGTTCCACAAGGATCAGTATTTGGACCAGTGCTGTTTCTTGTGTGGGGTTCCACCATGATCAGTACTTGGACCAGTGCTGTTTCTTGTGTGGGGTTCCACATGGATCAGTACTTGGACCAGTGCTGTTTCTTGTGTGGGGTTACACAAGGATCAGTACTTGAACCAGTGCTGTTTCTTGTGTATGTGAACTACGCGTCACTGTCTGTAGATGATGTGAAACTAATGAGAAGAATGCAAACAACAGTAGAGCAAAAAAGACAACAAATATATCTGTACAAGCTGCAGGACTGGTCTGACAAGTGGCTGTTAGAGTTTAACCCCAGCAGATGTAAAGTTATGAAAATCAGGGAAGGGCAAAGACTGCAAACTTTCCTTAAAGAGAAGGACGTCGGGGTGATCATACTTCCCAGCATATCACTGGAGACAAACATCTACAGTATAAAAAATAAAATAAATAATCTCTGGATAAGGACCTCGGGGTTAACATACCACTCAGTATATCACCTGAGACACATATGAACTATATAACCTTTGCAGCAAACACCAGATTGACAAATTTAGGATTAGCTTTCAGGAACATTAACAAGGAGACATTCACGACCTTATACACGGCCTGTGTAAAGTAAAGTAAAGGTTTATTTCTTGTAAAGGTTACAATATGTAATTACAATTTTGGTTTGCTAAGTAGAAAGAAAGTCACTATCATGCCGGGGCATTTTGGACAGACTAATCCTAATACATAGTAACTACTTAAAACTAGACAAGATGATAGTACATAGTAACTACTTAAAACTAGACAAGATGATAGTACATAGTAACTACTTAAAACTAGACAAGATGATAGTACATAGTAACTACTTAAAACTAGACAAGATGATAGTACATAGTAACTACTTAAAACTAGACAAGATGATAGTACATAGTAACTACTTAAAACTAGACAAGATGATAGTACATAGTAACTACTTAAAACTAGACAAGATGATAGTACATAGTAACTACTTAAAACTAGACAAGATGGCAGTACATAGTAACTACTTAAAACTAGACAAGATGATAGTACATAGTAACTACTTAAAACTAGACAAGATGATAGTACATAGTAACTACTTAAAACTAGACAAGATGATAGTACATAGTAACTACTTAAAACTAGACAAGATGGCAGTACATAGTAACTACTTAAAACTAGACAAGATGATAGTACATAGTAACTACTTAAAACTAGACAAGATGATAGTACATAGTAACTACTTAAAACTAGACAAGATGGCAGTACATAGTAACTACTTAAAACTAGACAAGATGATAGTACATAGTAACTACTTAAAACTAGACAAGATGATAGTACATAGTAACTACTTAAAACTAGACAAGATGGCAGTACATAGTAACTACTTAAAACTAGACAAGATGATAGTACATAGTAACTACTTAAAACTAGACAAGATGACAGTACATAGTAACTACTTAAAACTAGACAAGATGATAGTACATAGTAACTACTTAAAACTAGACAAGATGACAGTACATAGTAACTACTTAAAACTAGACAAGATGATAGTACATAGTAACTACTTAAAACTAGACAAGATGATAGTACATAGTAACTACTTAAAACTAGACAAGATGATAGTACATAGTAACTACTTAAAACTAGACAAGATGACAGTACATAGTAACTACTTAAAACTAGACAAGATGATAGTACATAGTAACTACTTAAAACTAGACAAGATGATAGTACATAGTAACTACTTAAAACTAGACAAGATGATAGTACATAGTAACTACTTAAAACTAGACAAGATGATAGTACATAGTAACTACTTAAAACTAGACAAGATGACAGTACATAGTAACTACTTAAAACTAGACAAGATGATAGTACATAGTAACTACTTAAAACTAGACAAGATGATAGTACATAGTAACTACTTAAAACTAGACAAGATGATAGTACATAGTAACTACTTAAAACTAGACAAGATGATAGTACATAGTAACTACTTAAAACTAGACAAGATGACAGTACATAGTAACTACTTAAAACTAGACAAGATGATAGTACATAGTAACTACTTAAAACTAGACAAGATGATAGTACATAGTAACTACTTAAAACTAGACAAGATGATAGTACATAGTAACTACTTAAAACTAGACAAGATGATAGTACATAGTAACTACTTAAAACTAGACAAGATGACAGTACATAGTAACTACTTAAAACTAGACAAGATGATAGTACATAGTAACTACTTAAAACTAGACAAGATGACAGTACATAGTAACTACTTAAAACTAGACAAGATGAAAGTACATAGTAACTACTTAAAACTAGACAAGATGATAGTACATAGTAACTACTTAAAACTAGACAAATGGTTTACTTGATTACAATTATACTTAATCTTAATACTAATGCGAGGTAGTAAAGGTGGAAGTTTCTAAGGATAATAATCTTGAAGTTGTACATAAGCAACATTACAATTAAGGGTTCAGTCAGAAGTTTAAAAGTACAGAGGCCACATAAAATAACTAGTTAGTTGCTTTGGTTAATTTGGTTAGTATTGAGAAATAAGATGTTTTTTTTTAAGCAAAGTTCTAAATTTATAAGTAGTCAGGGGATCCTTTACCGGTTCCGGTAATGAGTTCCAGATCTTCTGGGCCCTTATGTGCTTAGCATGTTTACATGGTGTGAGACTGACACCAGGGATGTTGAAGAGTGCCTCATGACTTGTATCGTGTTAGTTTAATGTCTTTATTATGCACTCCATACCCATCCTGTGGGCGGTAGTCGAAAGATTACAGAGGTACATTATGGGCCCAGGGACTGGGCCCCAAAGTTTTGATAGCTGAGCAAGTTACAAAGGTAATGAACTCAGGTAGATCTGGCCACAATCATGACAAGTTACAAAGGTATTTACAGATTACCGAGGTACATAATGGGTCCAGGGACTGGGCCCCAAAGTTTTGATAGCTGAACAAGGTACAAAGGTAATGAACTCATTGTATTGTGACTGTGCATTCTGTTGTAACTGTCAAGGAGTAGTTTAAGTGGAGGGTTTGTAGTGGAATTTAATGTTCTGGATATGTAGAAGGCCTATCTTGGAGTATGCAGCGCCAGTGTGGAACCCACATCTATTTAAGAATGTCTAGAAGTTAGAAAAGGTTCAGTAACTTAGGAATTCTGATTAGTTAATGTATTTCCATCTTTAACAAAAGTTCAACCAGGGGTTCACTTCTCCCCAACCTCAGCGAAGGTTCAACCAGGGGTTCACTCCTCTCCAACCTCAGCAAAGGTTCAACCAGGGGTTCACTCCTCCCCAACCTCAGCGAAGGTTCAACCAGAGGTTCACTCCTCTCCAACCTCAGCATAGGTTCAACCAGGGGTTCACTCCTCCCCAACCTCAGCAAAGGTTCAACCAGGGGTTCACTCCTTCCCATCCTCAGCAAAGGTTCAACCAGGGGTTCACTCCTCCCCAACCTCAGCAAAGGTTCAACCAGGGGTTCACTCCTCCCCATCCTCAGCATAGGTTCAACAAGGGGTTCACTCCTCCTCAACCTCAGCAAAGGTTCATCAGGGGTTCACTCCTTCCCATCCTCAGCAAAGGTTCAACCAGGGGTTCACTCCTCCCCATCCTCCGCAAAGGTTCAACCAGTTCACTCCTCCCCAACCTCAGCAAAGGTTCAACCAGGGGTTCACTCCTCTCCAACCTCAGCAAAGGTTCAACCAGTTCACTCCTCCCCAACCTCAGCATAGGTTCAACAAGGGGTTCACTCCTCCCCAACCTCAGCATAGGTTCAACCAGGGGTTCACTCCTCCCCATCCTCAGCATAGGTTCAACAAGGGGTTCACTCCTCCCCATCCTCAGCAAAAGTTCAACCAGGGGTTCAAATCGACAACTCCTTGTTCACAGGTTTTATGTGGTTCAGCTCTGGTAGTTCACATAAATGTGGGTTCAACTGAAGGTTCAAAGTTCACCTGAACACTGAGAATGTAACGTCAGTGACCTGGATGTTGCCACATGCGGGTTTAGAGAATTTAGGACGAATGAGACATTCTCTTTAGCCTAGCTGGTGGATGTGAGGGTGTGGAACAACACTGAGAGGGTGTGGAACAACACTGTGGGGGTGTGGAACAACACTGTGAGGGTGTGGAACAACACTGTGAGGGTGTGGAGCAACACTGTGAGGGTGTGGAACAACCCTGTGAGGGTGTGGAACAACACTGTGAGGGTGTGGAGCAACACTGTGAGGGTGTGGAACAACACTGTGAGGGTGTGGAGCAACACTGTGAGGGTGTGGAACAACACTGTGAGGGTGTGGAGCAACACTGTGAGGGTGTGGAGCAACCCTGTGAGGGTGTGGAACAACACTGTGAGGGTGTGGAACAACACTGTGGGGGTGTGGAACAACACTGTGAGGGTGTGGAACAACACTGTGAGGGTGTGGAACAACACTGAGAGGGTGTGGAACAACACTGTGGGGGTGTGGAACAACACTGTGAGGGTGTGGAACAACACTGTGAGGGTGTGGAACAACACTGAGAGGGTGTGGAACAACACTGTGAGGGGGTGTGGAACAACACTGTGAGGGTGTGGAACAACACTGTGAGGGTGTGGAGCAACACTGTGAGGGTGTAGAACACTGTGTGTGGAACAACACTGTGAGGGTGTGGAACAACACTGTGAGGGTATGGAACAACACTGTAAGGGTGTGGAACAACACTGTAAGGGTGTGGAACAACACTGTGAAGGTGTGGAACAACACTGTGAGGGTCTACCTACCTACCTGGAGTCTACCTGGAGGGCATTCCGGGGATCGACGTCCCCGCGGCCCGGTCTATGACCAGGCCTCCCGGTGGATCAGGGCCTGATCAACGAGGCTGTTACTGCTGGCTGCACGTAGTCCAACGTACGAACCACAGCCCGGCTGATCTAGCACTGACTTTAGGTATCTGTCCAGCTCCCTCTTGAAGGCAACCAGAGGTCTACTGGTAATGCCCCTTATGGCTGGTGGGAGGCTGTTGAACAGTCTTGGGCCCCGGACACTTATTGTGTTTTCTCTTAGTGTACTAGTGGCGCCCCTACTCTTCACTGGGGGTACGTTGCACCGTCTGCCAAGTCTTTTGCTTTCGTATGGAGTGATTTCTGTGTGCATATTAGGGACCAGTCCCTCCAGAATCTTCCAGGTGGTGATTATGATATATCTTTCTCGCCTGCGCACCAGTGAATATAAGTCTAGTGCTTCCAGGCGTTCCCAGTAGTTAAGGTGTTTGATGGAACTTATACGTGCAGTAAAGGTTCTCTGTACATTCTCTAGATCTGCAATTTCACCTGCCTTGAATGGGGATGTTAATGTACAGCAGTATTCTAGCCTAGAGAGAACAAGTGATTTAAAAAGGATCATCATTGGCTTAGCATCTCTTGTCTTGAATGTTCTCATTATCCATCCTATCAGTTTCCTCGCAGATGTGATAGTGGCATTGTTGTGGTCCTTGAAGGTGATGTCTTCGGACATTACCACACCCAGGTCCTTCACATTACTTTTCCACTCTATTGTGTGATTGGAGTTTGTAATATACTCAGTTCTAGCTATTATTTCCTCCAGTTTTCCATAACGGAGTAGTTGGAATTTGTCTTCATTGAACATCATATTGTTCTCTGTTGCCCATTGGAAAACTTGGTTTATATCTTCTTGGAGATTTGCTGTGTCCTCAATGGATGACACTCTCATGCAGATCCTAGTATCGTCTGCAAAGGATGATACAGTGCTGTGGTATACATCTCTGTCTATGTCTGATATGAAAATGAGAAGCAGGATAGGTGCGAGTACTGTGCCTTGTGGGACAGAGGTCTTCACTATGGCAGCATCCGTTTTAACTCTGTTTACCGCTACTCTTTGTGTTCGATTGGTTAGGAAGTTGAAGATCCATCTGCCTACTTTGCCAGTTATCCCTTTAGCGCGCATTTTGTGTGCTATTACACCATGATTGCACTTGTCAAAGGCTTTTGCAAAATCTGTGTATGCTACATTTGCATTCTGTGTGTTTTCTAGAGCATCTAAGACCATATCGTAGTGGTCTAGCAGTTGCGAGAGGCAGGAGCGACCTGCTCTGAAACCATGTTGCCCTGGGCTGTGCAATTTTTGGGAGTTCAGGTGGTTTGCTATCCTGCTTCTTAGAACTCTTTCAAAGCTTTTTATGATATGGGACGTTAAAGCTATTGGTCTATAGTTCTTAGTTACTGCTTTGCTGCCACCTTTATGGAGTGGGGCTATATCCGTTGTTTTTAGTGACTGTGGAATCTCGCCTGTGTCTAAGCTCCTTCTCCATAGTATACTTAGGGCCTGTGAGAGGGGTTTCTTGCAGTTCTTAATGAACACAGAGTTCCACGAGCCTGGGCCTGGGGCTGAGTTCATGGGCATGTCGTCGATGGCTTTCTCAAAGTCTAGAGGAGTTAGGGTTATGTCAGAAATTTGGCATACATTGGCAGGGTTTTGAGGCTCATTCATGAAAAAATTGTTTAGATTGTCTATCTTTAGACGGATTAGTGGTTTGCTGAACACAGAGTCATATTGAGATTTCAGTATCTCACTCATTTCTTTGTTGTCATCTATGTAAGATCCGTCTTGTCTGAGCAGGGGCCCTATACTAGAAGTGGTTTTTGCCTTGTTTTTGGCATATGAAAATAAATATTTCGAATTTCTTTCAATTTCACTAATCGCTTTTAGCTCCTCTTGACTCTCCTGGATCCTGTATGAGTCCTTTAACTTTAGCTCAATATTTTCCACTTCCCTGGTTAGCGCTTCCTTCCGTAAATCAGATAGTCCGGCATTCTTGGGGAGCTCAGTGATTCTTCGTCTTCTCCTGTATAGGGAGCGTCTCTCTCTCTCTCTCCTGTTTACTCCTTCTCTTCTTTTTCCGTAGAGGAATATGCCTTGAACATACTTCAGCTACCAGGAGGTTGATCTTTTCAAGGCACTGGTTAGGGTCCATGTAATTTAAGATATCTTCCCAACATGTTTCATTTAGGGCATAGTTTACCAGATCCCAGTTGATGTTCTTGTTGTTGAAGTTGAATTTGGTAAAGGTACCCTCATAGGTATATGCGTTTTGCTGATCAGGACTCCTGTGCATGTACGTCTGGACTTCGATTAGATTGTGATCAGAATTTGTTGTTTTTTATATTGTTATGTTTCTTACCAGGTCCTCATTATTTGTGAAGATAAGGTCTAGTGTGTTCTCTAGTCTTGTTGGCTCCACTATCTGCTGACTTAGGGTGTGTTTATTGCAGAAACTCAGCAGCTCATGTGTGTGTGACTTTTCATCTGAGCTGCTTCCAGGGATTATTTCTGCTACAACATTATTTGCTATATTCTTCCATTTTGTATGTCTTAGATTGAAGTCACCAAGCAGCAAGATGTTTGGGGATGGGGCTGGAAGGTTTTCCAGACAGGAGTCAATTTTTGATAGTTGTTCTTTGAACTGTTGGGAAGTTGAATCTGGTGGCTTGTATACAAGTACAATGACTAGGTTTTGGTTCTCGATTTTTATTGTCAGAACTTCAACTACATCATTTGTGGTGTTCAGTATCTCTATGCAAATGAGCGACTCTTTGACGTACAGGCCAACCCCCCCCTTGTTGCCTGTTCTGTCTGTCGCATCTGAAAAGGTTGTACCCAGGTATCCATATTTCACTGTCAAAATAATCTTTTGCGTGGGTCTCTGTGAAGGCTGCAAACAGTGCATTTGACTTCCCTAGAAGTCCACTAATGAAAGGTATTTTGTTGTTGGTAGATGGCTTAAGGCCCTGTATATTAGCAAATATAAATAAGGTTGTGTTGCATGTTTGTTGGGGGGATTTCATTGTTGGCATCAGTAGTTGTGAGTCCGGTGGGGCCACTGGCTGTGCCTCCAGTCTAACAAGGCTCCAAGGTGGTGGACGATTTTGGTTACACTGTTAGGGTGTGGAACAACACTGTGAAGGTGTGGAACAACACTGTGAGGGTGTGGAACAACACTGTGAGGGGTGTGGGACAATACTGTTAGGGTGTGGAACAGCACTGTGAGGGTGTAGAACAACACTGTGAGGGTGTAGAACAACACTGTGAGGGTGTGGAACAACACTGTAAGGGTGTAGAACAACACTGTGAGGGTGTAGAACAACACTGTGAGGGGTGTGGAACAACATTGTGTGGGGTGTGGAACAACTGTGAGGGGTGTGGAACAACACTGTGAGGGTGTAGAACACTGTGAGGGGTGTGGAACAACATTGTGTGGGGTGTGGAACAACTGTGAGGGGTGTGGAACAATGTGAGGGTGTGGAACAACACTGTGAGGTGTGGAACAACACTGTGAGGGTGTGGAACAACACTGTGAGGGTGTGGAACAACACTGTGAGGTGGAACACTGTGAGTGAAACAACACTGTGAGGGTGTAGAACAACACTGTGAGGGTGTGGAACAACACTGTGATGGTGTGGAACAATGTGAGGGTGTGGAGCAACACTGTGAGGGTGTGGAGCAACACTGTGAGGGTGTGGAACAACACTGTGAGTGTGTGGAACAACACTGTGAGGGTGTAGAACAACACTGTGAGGGGTGTGGAACAACATTGTGTGGGGTGTGGAACAACTGTGAGGGGTGTGGAACAACACTGTGAGGGGTGTGGAACAACACTGTGAGGGTGTAGAACACTGTGAGGGGTGTGGAACAACATTGTGTGGGGTGTGGAACAACTGTGAGGGGTGTGGAACAATGTGAGGGTGTGGAACAACACTGTGAGGGTGTGGAACAACACTGTGAGGGTGTGGAACAACACTGTGAGGGTGTGGAACAACACTGTGAGGGTGTGGAACAACACTGTGAGGGTGTAAAACAACACTGTGAGGGTGTGGAACAACACTGTGAGGGGTGTGGAACAACACTGTGATTGTGTGGAACAATGTGAGGTGTGGAGCAACACTGTGAGGGTGTGGAGCAACACTGTGAGGGTGTGGAACAACACTGTGAGTGTGTGGATCAACACTGTGAGGGTGTGGAACAACACTGTGAGGGTGTGGAACAACACTGTGAGGGTGTGGAACAACACTGTGAGGGTGTGGAACACTGTGAGGGGTGTGGAACAACACTGTAAAGGGGTATGGAACAACACTGTGAGGGTGTGGAACAACATCCTTGTGAGGGAGCAGAACAACCTTACAAGGTAACTAACACCCAGGTACCTAATTACTTCTAGGTGAACAGTGACAGCAGATATAAGGCGACTAACACCCAGGTACCAGCTTACTTCTAGGTGAACAGGGCCAGCAGATATAAGGAGAATTCTCCCACGGTTCACCTTGCTCTTGGTCTGTGGCCCGGTCCACCAAGTCATGTGTGATACTATTATCGATAAGAGAAAGTGATTGCTTTAGCCTTGTGACTGGAGCACCGGTCCCCCCAATACCTGAGGTCCCACCAGTAAGGAAAGTTAGTCTTGGAAATTGGAAACCCGAGGGACACATAAAAACAACTGGACGAGTGAAGGCAGCAAGACCGTCCTGGTCACGCTTGCTCGGAGGGCCGCTGTAGTCACGGACGGTGAAGCCGGGTTCGTTAAGAAACTTGGAGGACAGCTTTGGTCACTGACGGTGAAGTCGGGTTCGTTAAGATCCTCGGAGGACAGCTGTGGTCACGGACGGTGAAGTCGGGTTCGTTAAGAACCTTGGAGGACAGCTGTGGTCACTGACGATGAAGCCTGGTTCGTTAAGATCCTCGGAGGACAGCTGTGGTCCCGGGCGGTGAAGCCGGGTTCGTTAAGAACCTCGGACAACAGCTGTGGTCAAGGATGGTGAAGCCGGGTTCGTTAAGAACCTCGGACGACCGCTGGGATCACTATCGGTAAAGCCGGATTCGTTAACAACTTCGCTTATTTCAGTGTTACATAGATCTGTGGAGTTTTATCACACACACACACACACACACACACACACACACACACTATCGACAAGTGCCTTTGGCAACCAGTAACTAACCCAATAGATCAATTAATGAGTAATGATTTTATCACCTTAAAGAAATTAAGTTAGTTAATATTTAACCTTTCTGTGTTATTTAATACCCATTGTGCTATAAAATACTGTATGATTGCTACTACTAGCAGTAGTAGTACTAATTCTTTTACTACTGCTAATACTTATAATACTACAACTACTACTTCTACTACTACTACTACTACTACTACTACTACTACTGCTAATACTTACACTACTACTACCAGTAATAATAACACACCTCCCAGGGCTAGGAGAATGAGTGTCTCTTTTTGCCTAACTTGAGAAAGTGAGGAACCATAGAGAAGGTATGTGATTCTTTTCCTCCACCTGTAGAGAGAGCGTCGCTCCCTTCCTGACCTGCATATTCTTTTCGATTTCTTCACTTAATAGTGCGTGCTTCTTTTCCTGTGCCTATAGAGAGAGCATCGCTCCCTTCCTGATGTGCATGTTCTTTCCCTCCTCCCTGGCATCAAGCAACTGTTGGTATATTTCTTGTGGGGTTGTTACTGTTCTCTGTGTCATATTTCATCACGTGAGAATATTCCTGAGAATATGTAATGACATCACTTTGGTGTCTTTGTTTATCAAAACTTTTCGTCTGTTCAGCAGCCTTTTTCAGTCCAATGCAGAGGTTACCTTAACATTAAAGGCACCAGAAGCAGTGTGGAGGTAAATTTGAGGTCATCAGTCCTTCAGCCTTGAGAGGGAAGGAGGGAAGGGGGGAGGGGATAGAGAGAGGGAGGGTTGAAGGAAGGTAGGGAGGGTGATTAAGGAAGGGAGGTAGACGGAAGTATGTCAACAGGGCGAATAAAGGGGGGGGTAGAGGGGAGGAATCGGGGGATAGGGAGGAGGAGATGTTGTAAGGAAGGGGGGAGGGAAGTGAGAGCGACGCGAGAAAGTCTCGTTCCCTTCCCCCTTTATTCCTGTTTACCACCTCCCCCTCCCGATCATTCCCCTACCCCTCCATGTCCTGGTCATTCCCCTGGGGGAGGAAGGAGGGGAGAGGAGGGGAGGGAGAGGCGGGAAGGGGGTGGAAGGGGGAGGGTATGGGAGGGGGTTTACAAGAATCTTATTCATTCTCTAGCGAGGGTATTTAATGTGTGTGTGTGTGTGTGTGTGTGTGTGTGTACTCACCTAGTTGTGGTTGCAGGGGTCGATTCACAGCTCCTGGCCCCGCCTCTTCACTGGCCGCTACTCGGTCACTCTACCCGTTCCATGAGCTTTATCATACCTCTCCTTAAAGCTATGTATGGATCCTGCCTCCACTACAGGATGTGTGTGTGTGTGTGTATCCATCTAGTTGTGGCTGCAGGGGTCGAGTCACAGCTCCTGGCCTCTCCTCTTCGCTGGTCGCTACTAGATCCACTCTCCCTGCTCCATGAGCTTTATCATACCTCTTCCTAAAGCTATGTACGGATCCTGCCTCCAGATTGTTCCACTTCCTGACAACTCTATAACTGAAGAAATACGTCCTAACATCCCTGCGAATCAAATGAATCTTTAACTTCTAATTGTGACACCTTGTTGCTGTGTCCCATCTCTGCAACATCCTGTCTATATCCACCTTGTCGATTCCTCACAGAATTTTATGTCGTTATCATGTCCCCCCTATCTCTCCTGTCCTCCAGTGTCGTCAGGTCGATTTCCCTTAACCTCTCCTCGTAGGACATACCCCTTAGCTCCAAGACTAGTCTTGTTGCGAACCTTTGCACTTTCTCTAATTTCTTGACGTGATTGACCAGGTGTGGGTTCCAAACTGGTGCTGCATACTCCAGTATGGGCCTGACGTACACGGAGTACAGTGTCTTGAACGATTCCTTACTAAAGTGCCGAAATGCTATTATTTGGTTTGCTGCACCAGTTATCTGGTTGATGTGCTCCTCAGGAGATATGCTCGATATTATACTCACCCCAAGATCCTTTTCCTTGAGTGAGGTTTGCAGTCTTTGCAGTCTGTACTCTGTCTGCGGTCTACTTTGCCCTTCCCCAGTCTTCATGATTTTGCACTTGGTGGGGTTAAACTCCAGGAGCCAGTTGGTGGACCAGGCTTGCAGTCTGTCCAGATTCCTTTGTAGTCCTGCCTGATCCTCATCCACTTGAATTCTCCTCATTAACTTCATATCGTCTGCAAAAATGAACACTTCTGAATCTATCCCTTCCGTCATGTCATTCACATATACCAGAAACAGCACACTAACTGCACCTTTCAAGGCGGGTGAAATTGCTGACCTTGAAAATGTGCAGAGAACCTTCACGGCACGCATAAGTGCGATAAACCACCTCAACTACTGGGAACGCTTGAAGTTCCTAAACCTGTACTCTCTAGAACGCAGGCGGGAGAGATACATTATTATATACACATGGAAAATTCTCGAGGGCTTAGTACCAAACTTGCACACAAAAATCACTAACTACGAAAGCAAAAGACTCGGCAGGCGATGTAACATTCCCCCAATGAAGAGCAGGGGTGCCACTAGCACGTTGAGGACACAAATGTGTTAGGGCTGCAAGATTGTTCACTGCTCCCGGGAGTATCTCGATTACCACCAAGATCCTTTTCCCTTGAGGAGGCACTTGCAGTTGTCCCTCGTCTGGTCCTGCCTTCCAGCCTTCATGTTTGCACTTGGAACTCGAGCCAGCGGTGGACAGCTGGTCTGATCAGATTTCTGGTCCAGCCTGATCCTACCCACGGAATTCTCGCCTCATGCGTTGCTGACCTCGAATCTATCTCCTCATGTATACTCCGGGAACGCTACCTAGGACTGACCCCTGTCAGTCACAGTCGCCCTCTCTGACACCTCGTCACGTGCCATCACTCGTTGTTTCCTCCATGACAGGTATTCTCTGATCCATTGTAGTGCCCTTCCCGTTATCACTGCCTGCTCTTCTAGCTTTTGCAATAATCTCTTGTATGGTTCTGTGTCAAAAGCCTTCTTACAGTCTAAGAAAATACAATCTACCCACCTCTTTCTCTCTTGTCTTATATCCGTCACTTTGTCGCAAAATTCCAGTAGGTTTGTGACACAGGATTTTCCTTCCCTGAAACAGTGCTGGTGTATATAAGCTTTCTAGGTCCTCCACCACTCTTCTAGGTTCTCCACCACTCTTCTAGGTGCTCCACCACTCTTCCAGGTGCTCTACCACTCTTCTAGGTGCTCCACCACTCTTCTAGGTGCTCCACCACTCTTCTAGGTGCTCCACCACTCTTCTAGGTGCTCCACCACTCTTCTAGGTGCTCCACCACTCTTCCAGGTGCTCTACCACTCTTCTAGGTGCTCCACCACTCTTCTAGGTTCTCCACCACTCTTCTAGGTGCTCCACCACTCTTCTAGGTGCTCCACCACTCTTCTCCTGATAATCTTCTCCATGACTCTGCATACTATACATGTCAGTGACACTGGTCTGTAGTTTAATGCTTCGTGTCTGTCTCCTTTCTTAAAAACAGGGACTACATTTGCTGTCTTCCACACCTCAGGTAGTCGCCCTGTTTCGAGAGATGTGTTGAAGATTGTTGTTAGTGGCACACACAGTGCCTCTGAACCCCTCTCTCAGGACCCATGGAGAGATGTGTGTGTGAGTGAGTGTGTGTGTTAGTTACCATTTTTTCCTAGGCACATGTCGATTTGACACTAGGCCTGTTGTATGTATATGTGTGAGTGTGTGTGTGTGTAAGGAAACACTTCGAAATGTTTCCGCCCCGTCGGGAATAGAACCCGGGCCCTCCGTGCGTGAAGCGAGAGCTTTACCACTAGGCCACCGGGTGTATGATCAAGGTGTATGATCAAGGTGTATGATCAAGGTGTATGATAAAGATGTATGTGTGTGTGTGTGTGTGTGTGTGTGTGTGTGTGTGTGTGTGTGTACTCACCTATTTGTACTCACCTATTTATAGTTGCAGGGGTCGAGTTCATAGCTCCTCTGTGTGTGTGTGTTGTGTGTGTGTGTGTGTGTGTGTGTGTGTGTCTAGATTTCTAGACCTGACTAGAAAAAATGAGAGCACTAGGCTGTTCTAGACTCCTTCCTTTCCTCCCTCCCCCCACCCGCTGTTGTACTTTCTGTCTGGCTTTCTAACCAGCATCTACTGCCCACCTGCCCCTCTCTCTCACTCTCTCTCAATCTCTCTACTCTCTCTCACTCTCTCTCACTCTCTCTCTGTTTATCTGTCTGAAGGTGTATGATCAAGGTGTATGATCAAGATGTATGATCAAGGTGTATGATCAAGGTGTATGATCAAGGTGTATGATCAAGGTGTATGATCAAGGTGTATGATCAAGGTGTATGATCAAGGTGTATGATCAAGGTGTATGATCAAGGTGTATGATCAAGGTGTATGATCAAGATGTATGATCAAGGTGTATGATCAAGATGTATGATCAAGGTGTATGATCAAGGTGTATGATCAAGGTGTATGATCAAGATGTATGATCAAGGTGTATGATCAAGGTGTATGATCAAGGTGTATGATCAAGATGTATGATCAAGGTGTATGATCAAGGTGCATAGTCATTGTGTATGATCAAGGTGTATGATCAAGGTGTATTATCAAGGTGTATGATCAAGGTGTATGATCAAGATGTATGATCAAGATGTATGATCAAGGTGTATGATCAAGATGTATGATCAAGATGTATGATCAAGATGTATGATCAAGATGTATGATCAAGATGTATGATCAAGGTGTATGATCAAGGTGCATAGTCATTGTGTATGATCAAGGTGTATGATCAAGGTGTGTGATCAAGATGTATGATCAAGGTGTATGATCAAGATGTATGATCAAGATGTATGATCAAGGTGTATGATCAAGGTGCATAGTCATTGTGTATGATCAAGGTGTATGATCAAGGTGTATGATCAAGATGTATGATCAAGGTGTATGATCAAGTGTATGATCAAGATGTATGATCAAGGTGTATGATCAAGGTGTAGTCATTGTGTATGATCAAGGTGTATGATCAAGGTGTATGATCAAGGTGTATGATCAAGATGTATGATCAAGGTGTATGATCAAGGTGCATACTCATTGTGTATGATCAAGATGTATGATCAAGATGTATGATCAAGATGTATGATCAAGGTGTATGATCAAGATGTATGATCAAGGTGTATGATCAAGGTGCATCATTGTGTATGATCAAGGTGTGATCAAGTGTATGATCAGTGTATGATCAAGGTGTTGATCAAGTGTATGTCAGATGATGATCAGGTTATGATCAAGATGTTGATCAAGGTGTATGATCAGTGTATGTCAGGTGTATGATCAAGGTGTATGATCAAGGTGTATGATCAAGGTGTATGATCAGGTGTATGATCAAGGTGTATGATCAAGGTGTATGATCAAAATGTATGATCAAGGTGTTGATCAAGGTGTATGATCAAGGTGTATGATCAAGATGTATGATCAAGGTTATGATCAAGGTGTATGATCAAGTGTATGATCAAGGTTATGATCAAGGTGTATGATCAAGGTGTATGATCAAGGTGTATGATCAAGGTGTATGATCAAGATGTATGATCAAGATGTATGATCAAGTGTATGATCAAGTGTATGATCAAGGTGTATGATCAAGGTGTATGATCAAGTGTATGATCAAGGTGTATGATCAAGTGTATGATCAAGTGTATGATCAAGATGTGTGATCAAGATGTATGATCAAGGTGTATGATCAAGGTGTATGATCAAGTGTATGATCAAGGTGTATGATCAAGGTGTATGATCAAGGTGTATGATCAAGGTGTATGATCAAGGTGTATGATCAAGGTGTATGATCAAGTGTATGATCAAGTGTATGATCAAGATGTATGTCAAGGTTATGATCAAGGTGTATGATCAAGGTGTATGATCAAGGTTAGTATGAGTCAAGTGTATGATCAAGTGTATGATCAAGGTGTATGATTAAGATGTATGATCAAGGTGTTGATCAAGGTGTATGATCAAGGTGTATGATCAAGTGTATGATCAAGGTGTATGATCAAGGTGTATGATCAAGGTATGATCAAGGTGTATGATCAAGATGTATGATCAAGGTGTTGATCAAGGTGTATGATCAAGGTGTATGTCAATGTATGATCAAGGTGTATGATCAAGGTGTATCAAGATGTATGATCAAGGTGTATGATCAAGGTGTATGATCAAGTGTATGATCAAGGTGTATGATCAAGGTGTTGATCAAGGTGTATGATCAAGGTGTATGATCAAGGTGTATGATCAAGGTGTATGATCAAGATGTATGATCAAGGTGTATGATCAAGTGTATGATCAAGGTGTATGATCAAGTGTATGATCTGAAGGTGATGATCAAGGTGGTAGTGTGATCAAGGTGTAGTGATCAAGGTGTATGATCAAGGTGTTGATCAAGGTGTATGATCAAGTGTATGATCAAGGTGTATGATCAAGGTGTATGATCAAGGTGTATGATCAAGGTGTATGATCAAGGTGTTGATCAAGTAGATCAAGGTGTATGATCAAGGTGTATGATCAGTGTATGATCAAGATGTATGATCAAGGTGTATGATCAAGGTGTATGATCAAGGTGTGATCAGGTGTATGATCAAGGTGTATGATCAAGGTGTATGATCAAGGTGTGTGATCAAGTGTGATCAAGGTGTATGATCAAGGTGTGTGATCAAGGTGTATGATCAAGGTGTATGATCAAGTGTATGATCAAGGTGTTGATCAAGGTGTATGATCAAGGTGTATGATCAAGGTGTATGATCAAGGTGTAGTGATCAAGTGTATGATCAAGGTGTATGATCAAGTGTATGATCAAGGTGTTGATCAAGTGTTATAGTGTATGATCAAGGTGTATGATCAAGATGTATGATCAAGGTGTATGATCAAGGTGTATGATCAAGGTGTATGATCAAGATGATGATCAAGGTGTATGATCAGTGTATGATCAAGTGTATGATCAAGATGTATGATCATGATGATAGGTGTATGATCAAGGTGTATGATCAAGATGTATGATCAAGGTGTGATCAAGTGTATGATCAAGGTGTATGACAGTGTAGATCAAGGTGTATGATCAAGATGTATGATCAAGGTGTATGATCAAGGTGTATGATCAAGATGTAGATCAAGATGTATGATCAAGTGTATGATCAAGTGTATGATCAGATGATCAAGGTGTATGATCAAGGTGTATGATCAAGGTGTATGATCAAGATGTATGATCAAGGTGTATGATCAAGGTGTATGATCAAGGTGTATGATCAAGGTGTATGATCAAGGTGTATGATCAAGGTGTATGATCAAGGTGTATGATCAAGATGTATGATCAAGGTGTATGATCAAGGTGTATGATCAAGGTGTATGATCAAGATGTATGATCAAGGTGTATGATCAAGGTGTATGATCAAGGTGTATGATCAAGATGTATGATCAAGGTGTATGATCAAGGTGTATGATCAAGGTGTATGATCAAGGTGTATGATCAAGGTGTATGATCAAGGTGTATGATCAAGGTGTATGATCAAGGTGTATGATCAAGGTGTATGATCAAGGTGTATGATCCTTATTATCCAGGTCACTTTATTATCCAGGTCAATTTATTTTCCTGGTCACTTTATTATCCAGGTCAATTTATTATCCAGGTCACTTTATTATCCTGGTCAATTTATTATCCAGGTCACTTTATTGTCCAGGTCACTTCATTATCCAGGTAACTTTATTATCCTGGTCACTTTAATATCCAGTTCATTTATTATCCAGGTCACTTTATTATTCAGGTCACTTTATTATCCAGGTAACTTTATTATCCTGGTCACTTTATTATCCAGGTCACTTTATTATTCAGGTCACTTCATTATCCAGGTTACTTTACTATCCTGGTCACTTTAATATCCAGGTCACTTTATTATTCAGGTCACTTTATTATCCAGGTCACTTTATTATCCAGGTCACTTTATTATCCTGGTCACTTTATTATCCAGGTCACTTTATTATTCAGGTCACTTCATTATCCTGGTCACTTTATTTATTCTTAGTTTTTCTTTGCGATTTCCGGCATCTTGGACAAACTTCCGGTTGGTGGAGACTGTGAGAAAGTTGCTCTCTCTCTCTCTCTCTCTCTCTCTCTCTCTCTCTCTCTCTCTCTCTCTCTCTCTCTCTCTCTCTCTCTCTCTCTCTCTCTCTCTCTCTCTCTCTCTCACTTTCTCTCATCTCTCTCTCTCTCTCTCTCTCTCTCTCTCTCTCTCTCTCTCTCTCTCTCTCTCTCTCTCTCTCTCTCTCTCTCTCTCACACTCTCTCCCTGCCTCCTGATCATATATATGTCGTGCCGAATAGGTAAAACTGGTCAATTAGCAAGAACTCATTTAAAATTAAGTCATTTCTAAAATTTCCTCTTATACGTACAAATATATATTTTTCCTTTTATGTTTATGCAAAAAATAATAATTTTGTACCAAAAGAACCTTAGAAAACTTACCTAATCTTATTATAACAAGCGCAATTTAATTTAGCCTAATCCAAATAAATATATTTTAGATTAGTTCACAATAATTTAATAATAAACAGACACAATGAAATTTTTTTTTCGTTAAGTTGAGAATGATTTTTGCGAAATTATTGCATACACAAATTTTAGCTTGACATATTCGGCAAGAAGAGCGTTTTATATATATATATATATATATATATATATATATATATATATATATATATATATATATATATATATATATATATATATATATATATATCTCTTTAAACTTTAAACCCCATTAACCAACCTTCGTAGATAACGGTACAGAAAACGCTGTAGTGTCTACTGTAACATTGTGAATTACAGTAGGAAGACTGGCGACCGGTTGCGGTCGTGGCATAGAAATATATAATGCCATAGTCACGTGAGGAAGGAACTTAGAAGACAGTAAGTCAGGGTCTTGAAGACAGTAAGTAAGAGTCTTGAAGACAGTAAGTCAGAGTCTTGAAGACAGTAAGTCAGAGTCTTGAAGACAGTAAGTCAGAGTCTTGAAGACAGTAAGTCAGAGTCTTTGAGACAGTAAGTCAGAGTCTTGAAGACAGTAAGTCAGAGTCTTGAAGACAGTAAGTCACAGTCTTGAAGACAGTAAGTCACAGTCTTGAAGACAGTAAGTCAGGGTCTTGAAAGACAGTAAGTCAGGGTCTTGAAGACAGTAAGTCAGGGTCTTGAAAGACAGTAAGTCAGAGTCTTGAAGACAGTAAGTCAGAGTCTTGAAGACAGTAAGTCAGAGTCTTGAAG
Organism: Cherax destructor; assembly: GCA_009830355.1. NCBI lineage: Eukaryota > Metazoa > Arthropoda > Malacostraca > Decapoda > Parastacidae > Cherax > Cherax destructor. The sequence goes on from WNWK01000672.1 coordinate 240,975, forward strand.
ACAAAGTCAAGTCTTGAAGCAGTGTCAGAGTCTTGAAGACAGTAAGTCAGAGTCTTGAAGACAGTAAGTCAGAGTCTTGAAGACAGTAAGTCAGAGTCTTGAAGACAGTAAGTCAGAGTCTTGAAGACAGTAAGTCAGAGTCTTGAAGACAGTAAGTCAGAGTCTTGAAGACAGTAAGTCAGAGTCTTGAAGACAGTAAGTCAGGGTCTTGAAGACAGTAAGTCAGAGTCTTGAAGACAGTAAGTCAGGTCTTGAGACAGTAGTCAGTCTTGAAGACAGTAAGTCAGGGTCTTGAAGACAGTAAGTCAGGGTCTTGAAGACAGTAAGTCAGAGTCTTGAAGACAGTAAGTCAGGGTCTTGAAAGACAGTAAGTCAGAGTCTTGAAGACAGTAAGTCAGAGTCTTGAAGACAGTAAGTCAGAGTCTTGAAGACAGTAAGTCAGGGTCTTGAAGATAGTAAGTCAGGGTCTTGAAGACAGTAAGTCAGGGTCTTGAAAGACAGTAAGTCAGAGTCTTGAAGACAGTAAGTCACAGTCTTGAAGACAGTAAGTCAGAGTCTTGAAGACAGTAAGTCAGGGTCTTGAAAGACAGTAAGTCAGGGTCTTGAAGACAGTAAGTCAGAGTCTTGAAGACAGTAAGTCAGAGTCTTGAAGACAGTAAGTCAGAGTCTTGAAGACAGTAAGTCAGAGTCTTGAAGACAGTAAGTCAGGGTCTTGAAGACAGTAAGTCAGGTCTTGAAGACAGTAAGTCAGAGTCTTGAAGACAGTAAGTCAGGGTCTTGAAAGACAGTAAGTCAGGGTCTTGAAAGACAGTAAGTCAGGGTCTTGAAGACAGTAAGTCAGGTCTTAAGACAGTAAGTCAGAGTCTTGAAGACAGTAAGTCAGGTCTTGAAGACAGTAAGTCAGGGTCTTGAAGACAGTAAGTCAGGTCTTGAAGACAGTAAGTCAGGTCTTGAAGACAGTAAGTCAGAGTCTTGAAGACAGTAAGTCAGGTCTTGAAGACAGTAAGTCAGAGTCTGAAGACAGTAAGTGAGGGTCTTGAAGACAGTAAGTCAGAGTCTTGAAGACAGTAAGTCAGGGTCTTGAAGACAGTAAGTCAGTCTTGAAGACAGTAAGTCAGGGTCTTGAAGACAGTAAGTCAGTCTTGAAGACAGTAAGTCAGGGTCTTGAAAGAACCAACTTTGACTTGTTGTATGTTATGTAAGTGAGGTTCAGCTGTCAGTATCAATGCTGCTGCTGTTGCTGTTGTTGTTGTTGGTGCTGTTGTTGGTGCTGTTATTGTCGCTGCTGTTGTTACTGCTTCTGTTGGTGCTGTTACTGTTCTTGTTGTTGTTTCTGCTGCTGCTGTTGTTACTGTCGCTGCTGATGCTGTCACTGCTGCTGTTACTTTTGCAATTGCTGTTGGTGCTGCTGCTGCTGCTGTTACTGTTGCTGCTGTTACTGCTGCTGTTACTGCTGCTGTTATTGCTGCTGCTGTTACTGCTACTGTTACTGCTGCTGTTACAGCTGCTGTTACTGCTGCTGTTACTGCTACTGCTGTTACTGCTGCTTCTGTTACTGCTGCTGCTGTTACTGCTGCTGCTACTGCTGCTGTTACAGCTGCTGTTACTGCTGCTATTTTTGCTGATGTTACTGCTGCTGCTGCTACTGCTGCTGCTGTTACTGCTGCTGTTACTGCTGCTAATACTGGTGCTGTTACTGCTGCTGTTACTGCTGCTGTTACTGCTGCTATTAAAGTTGCTGTTACTGCTGTTATTACTGCTGCTATTATTGCTGCTGTTACTGCTGCTGTTACTGCTGCTGTTACTGCTGCTGTTACTGCTGCTGTTATTACTGCTGTTACTGCTGCTATTATTGCTGCTGTTACTGCTGCTATTATTGCTGCTGTTACTGCTGCTGTTACTGCTGCTGTTACTGCTGCTGTAATTGCTGCTGTTACTGTTGCTGTTACTGCTGCTATTAAAGCTGCTGTTACTGCTGCTGTTACTGCTGCTGTTACTGCTGCTGTTACTGCTGCTGTTACTACTGCTGTTACTGCTGCTATTATTGCTGCTGTTACTGCTGCTGTTACTGTTGCTGTTACTGCTGCTGTTACTGCTGCTGTTACTGCTGCTGTAATTGCTGATGTTACTGTTGCTGTTACTGCTGCTATTAAAGCTGCTGTTACTGCTGCTGTTATTGTTGCTGTTACTGTTGCTGTTACTGCTGCTGTTACTGTTGCTGTAATTGCTGCTGTTACTGTTGTTGTAATTGCTGATGTTACTGTTGCTGTTACTGATGCTATTACTGCTGCTGTTACTGCTGCTGTTACTGTTACTGCTGCTAATAAAGCTGTTGTTACTGCTGCTGTTATTGTTGCTGTTACTGTTGCTGTTACTGCTGCTGTTACTGTTGCTGTAATTGCTGCTGTTACTGTTGCTGTTACTGCTGCTGTTACTGTTGCTGTTACTGCTGCTATTAAAGCTGCTGTTACTGCTGCTGTTATTGTTGTTGTTACTGTTGTGGTTACTATTGCTGTTACTGCAGTTGTTACTATTGCTGTTACTGCTGCTGTTACTGTTGCTATTACTGCTGCTGTTAATATTATTGTATATTTTATATAAAGATTTGATAAATAAAAAACGTTGAGTCAAAGGCAGCAACAACAGCAACAACAGCAACAACAGCAACAACAGCAACAACAACAGCAACAACATCAACAACAACAACAGCAACAACAGCAACAGCAACAACAGGAACAGCAGCAGCAGCAACAGCAACAACAGCAGCAACAGCAGTAATAACAACAGCAACAGCAGCAGCAACAGCATCAACACCAACAACAGCAGCAACAGCAGTAATAACAACAGCAACTGCAGCAGCAACAGCAACAACAGCAGTAATAACAACAGCAGCAACATCAGCAACAGCAACAGCAGTAATAACAGCAACAACAGCAGTAACAGCAACAGGTGCCTCATAACAGCTGAAAAACAGCCAAATTTTAACTTTTAATTGAAAAGTTCTACAGTGAAAGTTCCTCACGTTTTATTTTTTCCAGAATTGTCAACTTTTTTCACTAAAATTAATATATTTTTGTTTTAAATAAAGAGAGAGAGAGAGAGAGAGAGAGAGAGAGAGAGAGAGAGAGAGAGAGAGAGAGAGAGAGAGAGAGAGAGAGAGAGATGGAGAGGAGGATAGATAGAGAGGAGAAATAGATGGATAGTCATCAACCATCCACTAGTTGCCCACTGTCATGACTATCAACCATCCACTAGTTCCCCACTATCATGGCTGTCAACCATACACTAGTTCCCCACTATCATGGCTGTCAACCATCCACTAGTTCCCCACTATCATGGCTATCAACCATCCACTAGTTCCCCACTATCATGGCTATCAACCATCCACTAGTTCCCCACTATCATGACTATCAACCATCCACTAGTTCCCCACTATCATGGCTGTCAACCATCCACTAGTTCCTCACTATCATGGCTATCAACCATCCACTAGTTCCCCACTATCATGGCTGTCAACCATCCACTAGTTCCCCACTATCATGGCTGTCAACCATCCACTAGTTCCCCACTATCATGGCTATCAACCATCCACTAGTTCCCCACTATCATGGCTGTCAACCATCCACTAGTTCCCCACTATCATGGCTATCAACCATCCACTAGTTCCCCACTATCATGACTATCAACCATCCACTAGTTCCCCACTATCATGACTATCAACCATCCACTAGTTCCCCACTATCATGGCTATCAACCATCCACTAGTTCCCCACTATCATGGCTATCAACCATCCACTAGTTCCCCACTATCATGGCTATCAACCATCCACTAGTTCCCCACTATCATGACTATCAACCATCCACTAGTTCCCCACTATCATGACTATCAACCATCCACTAGTTCCCCACTATCATGGCTCATCAACCATCCACTAGTTCCACTATCATGCTATCAACCATCCACTAGTTCCCACTATCATGGCTATCAACCATCCACTAGTTCCCATATCATGGCTATCAACCATCCACTAGTTCCATATCATGCTATCAACCATCCACTAGTTCCCCACTATCATGGCTATCAACCATCACTAGTTCTCACTATCATGGCTGTCCATATGGTTCATTATGATATCATCTGCTGATAGTCCTCCTTGCTGATATAAATCTGTGGTTTCCACTTCATGGTTCAAGGGATGATTTATTGTGGGTGTAGTATTGTGGGTGTATTGTGGGTGTTGTATTGTGTGTGTTGTATTGTGGGTGTAGTATTGTGGGTGTAGTATTGTGGGTGTAGTATTGTGGGTGTTGTATTGTGTGTGTTGTATTGTGTGTTGTATTGTGGGTGTAGTATTGTGGGTGTTGTATTGTGGGTGTGTATTGTGGGTGTAGTATTGTGGGTGTTGTATTGTGTGTGTTGTATTGTGGGTGTAGTATTGTGGGTGTTGTATTGTGGGTGTTGTATTGTGGGTGTATGTGTGTGTATTGTGGGTGTGTATTGTGGGTGTTGTATTGTGGTGTTGTGTGTAGTATGGTGTGTTGTGTGTGTATTGTGGGTGTAGTATTGTGGGTGTTGTATTGTGGGTGTATTGTGGTGTTGTATTGTGGGTGTAGTATTGTGGGTGTTGTATTGTGGGTGTGTATTGTGTTGTGTATTGTGGTGTTGTATTGGGGTGTGTATTGTGGGTGTGTATTGTGGTGGAGGTGTGTATTGTGGGTGTTGTATTGTGGGTGTAGTATTGTGGGTGTTGTATTGTGGGTGTTGTATTGTGGGTGTAGTATTGTGGGTGTTGTATTGTGGGTGTTGTATTGTGTGTGTTGTATTGTGGGTGTAGTATTGTGGGTGTAGTATTGTGTGTAGTATTGTGGGTGTAGCATTGTGGGTGTAGTATTGTGGTGTAGTATTGTGGGTGTTGTATTGTGGGTGTAGCATTGTGGGTATAGTATTGTGGGTGTAGTATTGTGGGTGTTGGTATTGTCACACACTGAGGACCGTGGTTCGATCCCCCGTACGGATGGAAGCATTAGGACGTGTTTCCTTAAGACACCTGCTGTCCATGTTCACCTAGCAGTAAGTAGGTACCTGGGTGTTAGTCACTGTTCACCTAGTTAGTCACTGTCCATGTTCACCTAGCAGTAAGTAGGTACCTGGGTGTTAGTCACTGTTCACCTAGTTAGTCACTGTCCACTGTTCACCTAGCAGTAAGTAGGTACCTGAGTTAGTCGTGGCCGCTAACGTAAGGAGGTCACTGACAGCAGTTCTGACAGCTGGGGACAGCACCATCGTCACTGGGAAAGGTGCTGACATCAGCAGCTGTCAAAGTACACTTAGACGAGCCAAGGAATCCTCTAATTTCCCCAGCTACTAGACAGCCAAGACTGTCATTAGAGAGACTAGTGTTGACAGAGTGACAGCATCCCTGACAGCATTTCTGAAAGCAATGCTGTCATGGCTGAGAAACATTCCAGTGTCACACAACTTTCAATTTCGTTTTTTTTTTGCGCTCACCTGAGTTCTGGGATTCGCATTGTCAACGAATCACTTTCCGTATCAGTCTGTGAGGTTCTGTCGTTGTTGGGTGTGGAGGAAGACTGTAGTTTAGTCAAGGCGTTGAACACCAAAACGGGCCGCTGGTTGTCTAAAATGCTCTGCATAACCATGAACATTCTACCTAAATATCAACCATCTTCGTACAAACATTGTATTATGCTGACATATAAATTTTTATGTTACGACACCTCCTAATTAATTTGATGGATTACATGAGAACTGAAATGTCGATAGGGAACCTCATAGGAATGGTAACCTCAGACTTGCAAAAGGCCTTCGATACTGTCAGCCACAATATATTATGTAAGAAACTTTAAGCTATCGGCAAAGGTTCCGTAGACTGGTTTAAGTCCTATCTTAGCAATAGGAAACAATACCCCTGCCCACAGCATGTGGAGTTCCCCAAGGTAGTATTCTGGGTCCCTTATTATTCCTGTGTTATGTAAATGATATGCCCATCAGTGTCAAGTGCAAACTCCTACTGTATGCGGATGACAGTGCTCTGTTAGTGTCAGGTAAAGACCCACAAGATATAGCTAATGTAATAACACTAGAACTGGAGTCCTGCAGCAAATGGTTAGTAGACAACAAACTATCGTTACACCTCGGGAAAACAGAAGCCATACTCTTTGGCACGAAATATAAGCTGAGAAGGGTAAATAATTTTAAAGTCCGGTGTAATGGGGAACCATTACTTCAGTTTCCTCAGTAAAATATCTGGGAATCCCCTTTGACTCATGCATGTCAGGAGAATTGATAGGGAACAGTGTAGTAAAGAAAGCGAATGCCAGACTGAAGTTCCTCTACAGACAATCACAGTGTCTACCTACTGAGGCTCGCAGGACCCTATGTCTAGCCCTTATACAATGTCATATTGACTACGCTTGCTCTTCATGGTACTCTGCCTTGACAAAAAAACTGAAAGATAAACTGCAAATCACCCAGAACAAAATGGTAAGATTCATCCTGGACCTGGGACCAAGAGAACATGTAGGCCAGGATGAATTACAACAATTGGATATGCTGAATGTTGAAGACAGAGTAAAACAACTGAAGTTAAATCAAGTTTATAAAATTGCTCACAAACAGTGTCCAGAATATCTTGTTGCCAATTTTGTCAAGGCTGAGAACCAAAGCAGTCATAGTACTAGGGGGAGAGAGCACAACTTTGTAGTACCCACAGTCAGTGGCCAGGCTTCAAACACCTTTTATTGTACAGCAATAAAGGAATGGAACAGACTGCCTATACATGTCAAAGCCAGTCATAGCATCAGCCAGTTCAAGAAGAGAACCAAAAGGTACCTAATGAATGTAGCGAGAAGAATGATTTTCTATTTTTTTTAGCTAACATACATGTAAATGTAAATAACTCTTTTTACCTCATTCCTAGTATATATCCTTTATAGTATAATAATAAGATATCTCCTACATTGTATAATAATAAGGTATTAAAAGGACCCTAATGAAAATAAGTAACTTTGTCTGACTTTTTTGGGTTATCCTAGGTTCTCTACACATATGCTGCTATGTATGATAATCTATGTAACTGTATTTGTGTATACCTGAATAAACTTACTTACTTAGACGACTGACGAGGCTAACGACCTGCTGACGACCTGCTCACGACCTGCTGACGTAAACAACAGACTTTAAAAGAGCAGCAGGTTGTGTCCTGGTTGCTAGGTCAGCATTCACTTTCAAGACAAGGTCACTTACTATGCCACTTGCTGCTGTCTGGTTCACTTTGCAATGTAGGGCATCAGTCCAGTTGCAGAGTCAGCCTTACAAGGAGCACTTGCTTAGAGGGAATTTGCAAGGTTGTGCATTAAGGAATAATCTTGAGATATGAGAATCTAAAACGGTAAAGTATGTGTATATGTGTTAGTTACCATTTTGTCCTAGTGTGTGTGTGTGTGTGTGTGTGTGTGTGTGTGTGTGTGTGTGTGTGTGTGTGTGTGTGTTTCCTAAGCACTAATTCTTGAGATGATGAAGAGGTTTAGATTCAAGGAGATGGAGTTAAATTCTCCTTTTTAGGATCAAATCTGGTTATTATTATTATTATTATTATTATTATTATTATTATTATTATTATTATTATTATTATTATTATTATTATTATATTATTATTATTATTATTATTATTATCCGTGCTGCAAGACTTCTATTGGGTAGATGTATAACGCAACCCAGGATGGTCTTGTAAGCCAGGATGGTCTTGTAAGCCAGGATGGTCTTGTAAGCCAGGATGGTCTTGTAAGCCAGGATGGTCTTGTAAGCCAGGATGGTCTTGTAAGCCAGGATGGTCTTGTAAGCCAGGATGATCTTGATGGAAAGTTGTGTATCAGGTGAAGAAGGCTGTTACCAGGTGGACCGAGGTCAGCTAGGTGTTGTAACCTGCCCAGGTGAACACACTCACCTGACTACCTAAGTCACAACTATTTTTTCAGTGTCCAGCAAGAATGTGCTTAGCTAATCTGATTTAAAGTCTATCTACTACACGAGGGTCATTAAGCTGCATGTCACCTGTACACCACCAGTCAAGAATACTTTAATACCTAAAATACTGATTAATGTAAACTACCAGTGTCAGGTTTTCACACACCTTATACTGAGATGTGTATGTTTCTCAGTGTATATACACTGAGATGTGTATGTTTCTCAGTGTATATACACTGAGAGACATACACCTCTCAGTGTATATACACTGAGAGACATACACCTCTCAGTGTATATACACTGAGAAACATACACATCTCAGTGTATATACACTGAGAAACATACACATCTCAGTATAAGGTGTGTGAAAACCTGACCTCAGTGTCCACTTTCTCGTGTTGACCAGCCTTCAGTAATTATGCAACAATATTACTACCATTATATATACTGACCTGATATTTAAAAACCCACATAAGAAATACATTTCCGCATTTTTTTATATTCAGATTTTTTTTAAACCAATAAGCACAAGGAGACGAATATCTTGGTTTTGGGAAATTTCTTGAAGACGGGGCAAGAAATTTACCGAAATAGCGAATATTTTTTTTTTAATTTTCTGGAGTAATTATAACTGGAGTGGTGTATTATTATTATTATTATTATTATTATAACTACCACTACTACTACTACTTCCGGTGTTACTACATAAATAGCATCAAGTAGCAATTTCTGTGTTCCTTGAAGGTTAGTGACGTCATTCGTAGAAATTATGACTAAAAAGCATAACAAGGATTATTATCTTCGTCTAGGTTCCACACACACACACACACACACACACACACACACACACACACACTAATGATGTAGTGGAGGCAGGATCCATACATAGCTTTAAGAAGAGATATGATAAAGCTCGTGGAGCAGGAAGGGTGACCTAGTAGCAACCAGTAAAGAGGCGGGGCCAGGAGCTGTGAATCGACCCCTGCAACCACAACTAGGTGAGTACACACACACACTAATGTCTGACTTGTGGGGGCGTCTTGAAGAATGAGTCAGTCTAGAAGAACAAGCTTAGGAGGCGCTCAGGAGAGAACACTGCAATGGTGCACAGAGAACGGGGTTTCTCTTGCAAGAACAAGTACTGGAGGGGCTGAGAGTGTATTCTGCAGGAAACGCAAGTGTTGATTGTGTGTGGCAAGCAATACTAGCTTCATGCCTAGTAGCTTGTACGACTGGAATAGCATTAAATCCAAACTAGCTTCATGCCTAGTAACCTGTAGGACTGGAACAGCATTAAATCCAAACTAGCTTCATGCCTAGTAGCTTGTAGGACTGGAATAACATTGAAGCTATATTGCAATGGACTATGACTATGGAAGCCCAGCCGGAAAGACAACTGAAGTGATATCTTCAAGTGACACAATTAGTCAAGTAATTAAGAACGCGTCGTGGGACGTAAAACACCGGTGACTGGATGTATAAGAACGTGTAGATGGTATAAACCATGGTAATAGATACAGACAAATTTGTTTAGATAGACACGTTAGCAAACACTAGGACGTGTTTTGTTAGAAAACGTTTCGGTCCTGGAATTGAAATGTGTAGATAAATGGATCATAAAGTTGTGGGTTCTCTGAACCACTGATCAATATTGTTGTCAGATATAGCAACATCTTGGGATCTTGACACAGGGAATTCTTCACTTGCCTGACCTCTAGTCATGACCTACTTCAACCTGGGGAGTTGTCCAAGGTGACCCCACCTACGACTGTTTCACCTCACATGTCTACAGTATATAAGTCACTTCTTCACCCATATGCTGTATTCTTATCAAGATTGATGGACTTGTACATCGACTCCAGGATGAGGGACTGATTACCTCAAACTCCATCTGATCTTCACCATTCTTCTTTGTATTGGACTGATGAAGCCACTGTGTGGCGATAGATTACCATAATACAGATACCCAAGTGTTACACATGTGTCTAATTTATTATAAGAATGTGTGGAGAGTTTAGTGTCCAGCTGGACACATCTACAGATGTTAGTGATACTGGACTTCTCATGACTGACGTACTGTGTCAAGGTCCAGGAGATATGAAAGAGGAATTTCTGAGGGACTGACCACCTTAAAACTACGTCTTCAAGGGTGATGGACTGATTACGCCGTCTTTACATTTCTACTGGTTCTGCTACTGCCTCTGTATTCGACTGAAGAAGCCTACTTCGTAGGCGGTACGTTCAGGAATAAAGATACCTAACTGTTGTACCTGTGTCTTACAGCTGCAGTGTTCCTCCATTCTTATATTCTTATGACGCAGTCGTTAATGGCATTAATTGGCGCTCATAACTCTAGGATCTTGACCCAGACGTGTTCTGATTTTGTCACCAGGAACGCGGCTTCAACCATTGCTTCAAATACGAAACGAAACGCAGATATTTCTGGCCCCAAAATTCTCAGATTCAAAATGGAGGATGCAAGTGGCTTACCTTGCCAATAATTTTGCTGAGATTATCGACTTGAACATTGCAATGCAAGGTCGCAATCAGGCGTGACTTGAGCCGTCAGAGAAACTAAAAACAATCAAGGGGAAGAACTTGGAGTTGTGGATTACTTTAAAATTGAGGCTGAAGAGACCGCATAATTTCCATCCCTGAGTGTAACTATGGAGGACGAGTTTCTCTCAGGTTCAAAACATTATCATGAGACATACTTCCAAGATGATCAGGAAAATCTCTCGCCACAATGGGAAGCAAATGAATCGCCATGATGGCCTTGTATTTATCACTGTTCATCGTTCCCTCAACAATAACAAGCCGTCCAGGGCCTTTAAAAACCACCCCAAAACATCGTATAGGTGGATGTTTTTGGTGCTTGATGATTGTGTCCATTCCAAAGAGGTTTGATCACTATATTCCCAAGAATGTGATGAATTAAACCTGGGCAATAAACCTCTTCAACATTAAACCATGATACCTACTGTACCTCATCATATTTCAAACACCAGCAAAGTACAGCAGCACCTAATTACAGATTCAGAGTGACGAAACATCTCATAACGATTCCAAAAGGAAAAAAAATTGAATTACCGACTTCATTATGACCCAAAGTCAACAAAAGAAAAGCAAATTCTTGTAGACGGATCCCAGACAGTGTTCCTTTCCTTAGTTGCAACTATCCTGTGTGAGTCAGCATTTACAACACTCATTATCACAAAAAGAAAGTTAAACACAAATGCAGTGAAACGCTATTCTTTACTGACAACGTTTCGCCCATACAGTGGGCTAAAGCTTTCGCTTCACACGGCGAGTGTCTGGGTTCGATTCCCAGCGAGGGTAGAAACATTGGGCGTGTTTCTTTACACCGGTTGTCAAGGTTCACCCATCAGTAAAATGGGTATATGGATGTTAATGGACTGGTGTGGGTCGCATCCTGGGACAAAATTGACCTAATTTGCGGGAAATGCTCAGCATAACAAGGGGCTTTCTATATAGTAGTATGTCATTGATGTCAGCTATGGTCTGTATACCTTGTACATGTACTTGTAAAAATAAAGATATTATTATTGTTATTATTATTGTTATTATTATTATTGTTATTATTATTATTATTATTATTATTATTATTATTATTATTATTATTTTTATTATTATTATTATTATTATTGTTATTATTATTATTATTATTATTATTATTATTATTATTATTATTATTATTATTATTATTATTATTATTATTATTATTATGAAATTCCGACAAGTTGAAGATTAAGACACATGTGCAGCAGTTGTGTATCTTTAGTGATGAAACGTTTCGCCCACACAGTAGATTTCTTCAGTCAAATACAAGGGGAAAAGGTGTAGTAGTGAAATGAAAATGATGTAATCAGTCCCTCAACCTTGGAGGAATAGTATTTGAGGTGGTCAGTCCCGAAGCTCCAGACTCTGAAGCTGAACTCTTCTCCAGGCTGAGGGACTGACCACCTCAAATACTATTTCTCAATGGCTGATTGACTGATTACATCCTCTTCATTTCACTACTACACCTACACTACTCTGTAGGCGAAACATTCCTACACCAGGGGTGCTAAACCCACCTGGGCTCCCCTCTGGAGTTTCTCCAGCACGACAGACAAGGTCAACACTCGCATATATTTGTCTGCCCGCCGCAAAATGTATGCAATAAGTGGCAAAAATCAGGTGTGCAATAAATGCAGGAGACTGCATGAACAACATCGCTGGTGCGTCATGACGCGAGGTCTTTCATTGGTGAGAGTCAACCTTCATCAGTAGCAGTAATAATAATAATAATAATAATAATAATAGTGTGTAATACCTAATTAATTGTAACTAAACACTCAATATTTATATTATATAAGTATAAATTTCTCAAAACAAAATATTAATTAGGGAATACAGTGTATATACACTGTGAGGTGAATGTCTGTCAGTGTATATACACTGAGAGGTGTATGTCTGTCAGTGTATATACACTGAGAGGTGTATGTCTCTAAGTGTATATGCACTGAGAGGTGTATGTCTCTCAGTGTATATACACTGAGAGGTGTATGTCTCTCAGTGTATATACACTGGTAGTTTATATTAATCAGTATTTTAGGTATTAAAGTATTCTTGACTGGTGGTGTACAGGTGACATGCAGCCTTAATGACCCTCGTGTAGTAGATAGACTTTAAACCCCATTAACCAACCAACCAGCCTTAATGACCTTCGTGTAGTAGATAGACTTTAAACCCCATTAATCAACCAACCAGCCTTAATGACTCTCGTGTAGATTAGATTTTGGCACCGAAGTGGCTAGTTTATTGTGCACCCCATATCCATTCTGTGGATGGTAGTGCAAGAGCATATGGATACACAAAAGGCCTAGGCACTAGGCCCTTATATCTAGGATTTATATCTACATTTCACTTATCTGTTACAAGCAAATTTAGGAAATTTGCTTAATATAACTGGTATCTTATTTTCATTAATAAGATATCTTGACATGTCACATAGGTTATTATACTGTCTATCTCTATATTCCTCAATAAGTGGACAATTCAGCACATAGTGTTCAAGACAGTGACCATATGCCTGATCACATAATTTGCATTTAGCACCCTCAAAAACAACCAATCGACTGGAAAAACTCTTGGAAGGAGGACGCAGTAGAATAAAGGCGTAAATTAGGATTATAAATAAAAGAATGGAGTAAAACCTTTCATTTGTTGACATAGAAAGTATCAACAAAATTCGGATCGTGACTCTGGCTTCGGCTTCCCGTCCGTCGACGTTCGTGTACGTGCTAAACTAAGGGGCAGGGTGTGGGTATTAGTCACTACATACCCATCCTGTGGGTAGCCCCCGTGGTCTGGTGGCAAAAGCTCTCGCTTCACACGGAGAGAGTCCGGGTTCGATTTCCGGCGAAGGGGTACAAACATTGGAGCATGTTTCTTTACACCGGTTGTCTATGTTCACCCATCAGTAAAATAGGTGCCTGGGTGTTAGTGGACTGGTGTGGGTCGCATCCTGGGTGTTAGTGGACTGGTGTGGGTCGCATCCTGGGACAAAACTGACATAATTTGTCCGAAATGCTCTGCATAACAAGATGATTTTTATATAGTAGTATGTAATTGATGTCAGCTTTGGTCTGTATAAGTTTTATCATGTATTTGTAGCAATAAAGATCATTATTATTATTAATACTATTATCATTATTATTATTCTTCTTATTATTATTCTTATTCTTATTATTATTATTCTTATTCTTATTCTTATTCTTATTCTTATTCTTATTATTATTATTATTATTATTATCATTACTATTATTATTATTATTATTATTATTATTATTATTATTATTATTATTATTATTATTATTATTATTATTATTATTATAGTCCAGTGGCTGACAGTCTCCCACAGTGTACAAATATTTTTTTCAAATTTCAAAACATTTTCAATTTTTTTTTACTCTGGTCGTAAAAAAAAAAAACATCATAAAGACCTTTTTTTTTTGTCCAAGACAGCATGTAAAGAACTGAATAAAATATCTTGTTCAAGTCTGGTTATTCAAGGAAAAATTATTCATTGTTTTGTTTTATTGACAATATTGATTTTGTTTGTCTTTTTTGATTACATAAAATTGTGGCCTCTTTTTTGACTGGTCTTAATGTATAATACATGAAAAATTGAATTAGGTTGGTTGGTTACTGGCATGTATACACTGTGAGGTGTATGTTTCTCAGTGTATATACACTGTGAGTTGTATGTCTCTCAGTGTATATACACTGGTAGTTTACATTAATCAGTATTTAATGACCCTCGTGTAGTAGACAGACTTTAAACCCCATTAACCAACCAACCAGCCTTAATGACCCTCGTGTAGTAGACTTTAAACCCCATTAACCAACTATCTTTAATGATGGAAATATAAACTGATTGGATGGTTAAGATAGTAGGATACAAGTAATAATAATAATAAAATGCTAATAATAATTATGATAAAATAATAATAATAATACTACTAATAATAATAATCTAGTAACAATGCTTTACGTTCTTCTGTGACAAGGTAAATTGTCAGCAGACTGAGCAGGTACAGCAGATACAGCAGGTACAGCAGGTATACCCCTGGTCATGCACATCATTAACTGTGATTGTAAGTTAGTGGTCATGGTATGCAGTCTCTCTCTCTGGCTGGTCAACTTCTGTACATCCTCTGTCACGTTATTTAGCATTTCCGTCAGTTCTTCCTCCTTTACCTTCATCCTCTCTCTGTTCTTCCGTCCCTTGATGGCTCTCTGTCTCTTCGCCTCCATTGTGGGGTCGGATTGTGGTGGTAGTTGGTGCCATTTGGTTGTTTTCCTCCTTCTTGTTGGTGGTTGAGTGCCAGGTGATTGAGTTAGTGCCTCTGGGTTACCGGGTGCCAAGGAATCCCAGCTTGTCGCAGCGAACTGGTTTCCAGTATTCTGTGAATAAGAAGTAGCAGTGGGGTAGCTAAGTGTGTACTGGTCTCCGACAAGGGTGTACTGGTCTTCGCCGAGAGGGTACTGGTCTTCGCCAAGGGTGTACTGGTCATCGCCGAGAGAGTACTGGTCTTCGCGAAGGGTGTACTGGTCTCTGACAAGAGAGTAATGGCCCTCAGGGATGAGAGTTAATGGTTCTAGAGGTGTCATTTGTCTTCCATCAGTAACGTCGCCCAGAGTTTCGTTCACTGACATCGAGTTAGAATCCTCTCTGTGCCAGTCCATCATCGTTGAAGCCTCGAAGTGGGAGCTGGTCGTTGCGAAGTCTAAAAGCCCTTGTGCTGAGAAAGAGGCGTTGGGTTCAGAGCCTCCCGGGCTCTGGGAGACGTATTCCAAGCCACCAGTGTAAGCCAATGGATTATATGTGGGTGTTGAAGAGGTGGCTCCTGCAGCATAGAGTTGAGCATTGCTGGAAATTGATCCATTCTCTTGTGCCAGAATGGACAACCCCCATGGTATCACCGCTTCGTCTCCTAGCAAGGCTTGGTGACCATCCATTGCAAGATTCAGTGCTTCTTCTGGAGAAAAACCAGGTCGGTCTAACTAGCAGTGCCCTCAGTGTGTCTTGGCTTCGTAGCGTCGCTATATTTGTGATTACTGAGCCTCTCAAGCAGCCAGAATTATAAATCGTTCAGAAACTTTCTGTATGTGGCAGCATCGCTAGAGTGACTAAGGTGGAAGTTGCACATGAAGGAGTCTAGAGGATCAGCTGCTGTAGTGATACGTATGGTGCATAACCCTGGTTTATATACACACGTTATTACAAAGAGCACTAGCTGTGAATGTTCTTGTTTCCTACAGGATGCAACAACCATAATGAAAAAAAAATAGATCCGGGTCATTCACAGAAACTGAGAAGCTTGTATTAAATCTCAGTGTAACTAAGAGACCAGTGAAGGCAGCGACTACTGATGGTTACTGAACACTTATTTCTTAATGTGTCTCTACCTTCATGCTGCTGAAGAAGTAAGTCAGTAAGTTTATTTAATTACCAGGTACACATAAGAATAATTATCATGTATAGTGTAAATTACCCACCAGAATAACCCCAACACAGCCAAAGTGACTTATTTCCACTGGGGTCCTTGAATTGGAGATCCATATTTACCTTCCATGGGGTCCCCCAAAAATTAAAATTGAAACAATCCATGCTAAGCGCTGAACCGGTGTGGGCTATTCAGACATGGTGAAGGCTCGATCCTCCATCTGATGAGCACCAGACAGATGTGCTTCCTATTTGTACTCAACTATAATCCTCGGGGTAAGCTGGACTTCATCCCATTACCACATGCGCTGTATCGAAGATTACATTAACAACAATAACAGAGACATTTGTGCTGTAGATTGTGTGTGGTTGTAATGGTGGTAGTAGCCAGAGAGTACAATACTACAGGATCGAGGGTGTTAGAGTAGCCAGAGAGTACAATACTACAGGATCGAGGGTGTTAGAGTAGCCAGAGAGTACAATACTACAGGATCGAGGGTGTTAGAGTAGCCAGAGAGTACAATACTACAGGATCGAGGGTGTTAGAGTAGCCAGAGAGTACAATACTACAGGATCGAGGGTGTTAGAGTAGCCAGAGAGTACAATACTACAGGATCGAGGGTGTTAGAGTAGCCAGGGAGCACAACACTCCCGGATCAAGGGAGCTACAGAGCATACAGTGTGTAGCAAGTAATCAAGTGAACGTTTCTTTCCTGTGACCAACCTTTCAGTCGGTCACGCTTCAGGATAACAAATTAACACAGTAGAGTCGTGCGCAATAAAGGTTGACACAGAGGATAAGGCAAATAAAATATTGTAATAATGTTGATAAAATTACCCACAAGTGCAACTAATGTGACATTTTAATTGTGACAACGTTTCGCTCTCCAGGAGTTTGTCAAGCCGTTAGAAAGACACAGAGGGTATATATATATAGGTACGTATTAGGGTGAGGTACAAGGCATCATATAATCGTTGTAGTAATACTAGTACTAGTATTACTACTAGTAGTAGTATACTACTAGTATTACTACTACTACTAGTAGTAGTAGTAGTAGTAGTATTACTACTAGTATTACTACTAGTACTAGAAGTAGTAGTATTACTACTAGTAGTAGTAATACTAGTAGCAGTAGTAGTAGTTGCAGTGGTACTTGTAGTAGTAGTAATAATAATGCTAGTACTAGTATTACTACTACTACTTACAACGATTATATTATGCCTTGTACCTCACTCTCACCTAATTGTTGTTGAGGTGTTGAATCATAGCTCCTGGTTCCGCCTCTTCACTGGTCGCTACTAGGTCCACTCTCTCTTCTTAAAGCTATGTATGGATCATGCCTCCACTACATCACTCTCCAGATTGTTCCACTTCCTGACAACTCTATGGCTGAAGAAGTACTTCCTAACATCCCTGTGACTCATCTGAGTCTTCAACTTCCAGTTGTGACCCCTTGTTGCTGTGACACATCCCTGAAAAATCCTGTCCCTGTTGACCTTGTCAATTCCTCTCAGTGTTTTATATGTCGTTATAATTTTCCCCACCCCATCCTTCCTGTCCTCTAGTGCTGTCAGGTTGAGTTCCCTTAACCTCTCCTCGTAGGACAAACCCCTCAGCTCCGGGACTAGTCTTGTTGCAAACCTTTGCACTTTCTCTAATTTCTTAACGTGTTTGAGCGGGTGTGGGTTTGATACTGGTGTTGTATACTCCAATATGGGCCTAACGTATACGGTGTACAGTGTCGTGAATGACTCCTTTAGATGTCGAAACGCTATTCTCAGGTTTGCCAGGCACCCATATCCTGCAGCGGTTATTTGGTTGATGTGCGCCTCGGGAGATGTGCTTGGTATGATGCTCACCCCAAGATCCTTTTCCTGGAGAGAGTTTTGCAGCCTTTGACCTCTTAAGCTATACACCGTCTACGGTCTTATTTGTCCTTCCCCAAGCTTCATAATTTTGCACTTGATGGGGTTAAACTCCAAGAGCCAGTTATTTGACCAGGCATGCAACCTGTCCAAATCCCCTTGTAGTCCTGCCTGATCCTCGTCCACTTGTATTCTCTCCATTAGCTTCACATTGTCTGCAAACAAGGACACCTCTGAATTTATTCCCTTCCGTCATGTCATTCATATATACTGTACTCTGTCTGACGTAAAGTGTTCAACATACCTCAGAGAATCTCCTGAGTCGTTCTGGCACTCTGAATGCTCCCTCAGTGCCAGGAATGACTCAGATGGAGTTGAAAGACTCAGATGGAATTGAAAGACTCACCGTGCCCTTGTCATGGGGCTGCCCTTGTCACAGTGCTGCCCACGTCATATTGTTGCAAACGGTACTCCACTTGACCTGAAGAAGACTCACCGTACCCGTGTTATTACCTGGAGTTTACCTGAAGAGAATTCCAGGGGTCAACGCCCCTGCGGCCCGGTCTGTGACCAGGCCTCATGTTGGACCAGAGCCTGATCAACCAGGCTGTTACTGCTGGCCGCACGCAGTCCAACGTACGAACCACAGCCTGGCTGGTCAGATACCGACTTTAGGTGCCTGTCCAGTGCCTGCTTGAAGACAGCCAGGGGTTTGTTAGTAATCCCCCTGATGTATGCTGGGAGGCAGTTGAACAATCTTTGGCCCCTGACACTTGTTGTGTTGTCCCTCAACGTGCTAGTGGCACCCTGCTTTTCATTGGGGGATGTTACATCGCCTGCCGAGTCTTTTGCTTTCGTAGGGAGTGACTCTCGTGTGCAAGTTTGGTACTAATCCCTCGAGAATTTTCCACGTGTATATAATAATGTATCTCTCCCGCCTGCGTTCTAGGGAGTACAGGTTAAGGAACTTCAAGCGTTCCCAGTAATTGAGGTGGTTTATCACAGTTATGTGTGCCGTGAAGGTTCTCTGCACATTTTCAAGGTCAGCAATTTCACCTGCCTTGAAAGGTGCAGTTAGTGTGCAGCAATATTCCAGCCTAGATAGAACAAGCGACCTGAAAAGTGTCAACATGGGCTTGGCATTCCTAGTTTTGAAGGTTCTCATTATCCATCCTGTCATTTTTCTAGCAGATGCAATTGCTACGGTGTTATGGTCCTTGAAGGTGAGATCCTCTGACATGATCACTCCCAGGTCTTTGACATTAGTTTTTCGCTCTATTGTGTGGTTGGAATTAGTTTTGTAAATGGTACATTACTTGTACAAACTCTGACACTCCTTCGGGGGCCACTGCTGGGTCACCACATGGAGAAGACCAGGGCCAGGACCCGTCCTGGCGAACCTACATGAAGATATTATCTCTGTATTAGGACTGAAGATGCCACTCGTGGCGAAACGTTTCCTTTAATAAATGTCCTGAACTGTATATAAGTGTTTCCACTATTAACACTATGTATGATAATCGTACGTGTACCTTTGCCTAAATAAACTTACTTACTAAAGTGTAATCAGCGTGTGTTTAATTCTCTGCTCTTCTTCCCATTCTTGAACATTATCCATTATATATCATTATTTTTTTCCACGAAAAGCACGTGACTTACATCCATAAAATATTAAGTTTCATGTGTTGTCTATAGGCTGTTTAGGAAACGTATATGAGAATCCAACCGGATGCTGGGTCAGCAGACAATCCTGCATTACTCACTAACTTTTTATTTCAGGAAAACTATGTCTAAGAGTGTGTGGAGAAATGTGAGAGAGTTAGTGACAAATGACCAGAGTAGGTAAGAACATTGTGCTTGTTGGGGACAGTTAGACTAGGTACATGGATAGGGCCTTTTGCTTGAAGGATAGGAGTAGGAGACAGAGGGTTTACTTTCCTGAGGCTGGGATGGAGGATATCGTTAGCCGGCTTGACAATATCACGAATGGTAATGGGATCAATCCTATTATCTGCCTCAGTGCAATGATGTAGGCAAGCGTAGAAGTGAGGATTTAGTTAGAAGTAAAGAACAGCAATAGACATAATTAATAAGAAGGGGGGCGCCCTGTTATATGTGGCATTTTGCCAAGAAGTGGTGTTGGAAATGAATGGCTGTCCAGAGCAATTGGTATTAATTGTTGTCTGGACAAACACTGTAAAAATAATGCAGTACAATTCAATGACAACTGGGACCACTTCTACGGTAGAAATGACATGTATGCCAGGGATGGGGTTCACTTATCCAGGGCAGGTGTGGGTTTTCTCGCTAGTTCAGTTGAGGGAGTTGTCAGGACTTTAAACTAAGATTAGTTAGAGGTAAATGTTTAGGAAGGGAAAATAATGTATGTGGAAATATTGATTTAGGCTTTGATATCATGAACCTTAAGAAGAGTCATCAAGTAACACAGGGTAATGATAATAACAGAAATTGTGTAAAAGCAAAGTTGAACAAGAAAAGGCGAAGACGAGAAAACATGTTAATGTATTTTATACTAATAGCCGAAGTACTAGGAATAAAATAATGAATCACATTTGTTAGCAAGTGTCGAATGACTGACTCTGAGGAGGATACAAATGAACTCCAGGAGGATTTGGACAAATTAATGTCTTAGTCTGAAAAGTGGCAAATGCAGTTCTTGGGAATGAAAATAATTCTCGCATTTATATCTTTATTTACTACAAGTACATGTACAAGGTATACAGGCCTAGCTGACATCAATGACATACTACTATATAGAAAGTCCCTTGTTATGCAGAGCATTTCGGGTAAATTAGGTCCTTGTCCCAGGATGCGACCCACACCAGTCGACTAACTCCCAGGTACCCATTTTACTGATGGGTGAACATAGACAACCGGTGTAAAGAAACACGCCCAATATTTCTACCCGAGCTGGGAATCGAACGCAGACCCTCGCCGTGTGAAGCGAGAGCTTTAGCCACCAGGCCACACAGTTTGATCACACAGAATGTGAAAAAGACTTGGGCTAAAGACAGCGGCTAAAGCCAAGACAAGTGTGCGCAATAAGGCTAACAGATTACTTAGATTTATATCAAGAAGTATAAGTAACAGGAGTCTAAAAGATATTTTACAGCTCTATACATCACTAGTAAGGCATCACTTAGATTATGCTGCTTAGTTTTGGTCTCCTTACTACAGAAAGGATAAAAATTCGTTGGAGAACATACAGAGATGGATGACAAAGTTGATTCACTGGATAAGAAATTTCCTTCACGAAGAACCTTAAATCTTCACTCACTTCAGAGATGCAGAATGAGAGGAGATATCATTGAAGTGTACAAGTGAATGATGGGCATAAATAAAATACTAAAGATATTGAATCAAGTAACAATTAGAAATAACGGTCAGATAAAGTTAGAGTTAGAAAGGACATAGATAAGTATATTGGTTTTCAGAGCAGTCGATGCATGGAACAATCTTCCAAGTAAGGTAATCGAGGCTAGGACCCTGGGTAGCTTTAAAAAGAGATTAGACAAATATATGAGTGGAAGGGGCTGGGTCTGATTGGTGTCTGGGATACAGAAGCAAATTCTTGGGTGGTTTTGATAAGGACTTGCAAAACTCACAGAGGGAAAATTCTTAGGAATCCATCTTGACAGTGGCCTCAAATTTCAGACACAAATACAACAAATCTCCAAGAAAGTCTCAAAGACCGTGGGAATACTATCCAAGATACGGTACTATGTTCCACAACCAGCTCTCCTTACCCTATATCACTCACTCATTTACCCCTACCTCACCTATGGAATCTGCGCATGGGGCTCTACATCAATAACTCATCTCAGACCACTAATAACACAACAAAAGGCAGCAGTTAGAATGATAACAAATTCTCACTCCAGGCAACATACTCCACCAATATTCAAAAACCTAAACTTACTCACCATACAAGACATCCATATTTTTTACTGTGCCTATTACATACATAGAACACTCTATGCAGATATTAACCCACCACTCAAACTTCTCCTTACTAATTTTAACAGGACACATGACCATAACACTAGACACAGATCACTCCTCGATGTTCCCCGTGTCCACCTAACACTATGTAAAAACTCAATGCACATAAAAGGCACGAAAATTTGGAATTCATTACCTGTCATTGCCAAAGAAACCCTACCTGTACCCCAATTCAAAACGATGCTAAAAACCACCTTCTCACCCAAAGATAATTGCTCCATATCAACCATTCCCAGCAAAGTAGAATAATCACTTAACGTAAAACCTGACTTTAAAGTCAATGTAATGTATGAATGAACGATTGAATGAATGAATGTAAAACCTGTTATGAATAATACTTACTTAGCTAATTATTCCCAACACTTATATTATAATGACCACGTAAACTAACTGCAATGCAATTAATTGTTTTAAATTGTTTTAAATTGTTATCTCACTCAATTAGTTGCATTGCTGCAATAAATTGCTACAATTAATTGATATGTTCAACTTATATTCAAACTTTAAAACTTAGATAAGCAACTTTACTTATTTTATAAATTATCAACCATAACTTTTATTATTTTATTATTACTATTGCTTTAATTTGTTTAATCTGATTTAATTAATTTTATAATGAAGACAAAAGTACAAAACTATGTTCAAATTTCATAGCTTAAATACTCACCTTTACTCATTGTATACTATCTACAATAATTCTTACAATCTAGTTTTAAGTTAATTTTAAGTCTGCCCAAAATGCCCTGCATACTAGGGGCTTTTGGCATGTACACCTCATGTAATCTCAATAACCAAATGTAATTCTTTGTATCATGTCCAAATAAAAATTATTATTATTATTATTATTATTATTATTATTATGGGCCAGTAGGCCTACTGCAGTGTTCCTCCATTCTTATGTTCTTTAAATAAAAAGGCTCCCAATGGAAATATCAAGGACCCCGATGGAAATATCAAGGAACCCCTAAAAAAGGAAATACCAAGGACACTGGAAATATCAAGGATCCCCATGGAAATATCAAGGACCCAATGGAAATATCAAGGACCCCAAGGGAAATATCAAGGATCCCAAATGGAAATAAGGATCCCAATGGAAATAAGTTACTTTATCTGATTTTTTTGGGGTTATTCTGCGTAATTTCCACTATGATAATTCTACACATATGTACCCGAGCCTAGATAAACTTACTGACTTATTGACAGACTTAGTAACTGACTTACTGACAGACTTAGTAACTGACTTACTGACAGACTTAGTAACTGACTTACTGACAGACTTAGTAACTGACTTACTGACAGACTTAGTAACTGACTTACTGACAGACTTAGTAACTGACTTACTGACAGACTTAGTAACTGACTTAATGACTGATTTACCGACTGACTTACTGATTGACTTACTAACTGACTTACTGAGTGACTGATTTACTGAGTTACTGACTGACTTACTGAGTTACTGACTGACTTACTAACTTACTGACTGACTTGCCGATTGATTTACTGACTTACTGATTGACTTACTGACTGACTTATTGACTGACTGATTTACTGAGTTACTGACTGACTTACCGAGTTACTAACTGACTTACTGATTAACTACTGCCCGACTTACTGACTAATTGACTTACTGACCAACTTAGTGACTGACTTACTGATTAACTTACTGACTGACTTATTGACTGACTGACTTACTGAGTTATTGACTGACTTATTGACTAACTACTGACTAACTTACTGACTGACGTACTGATTAACTTACTGACTGACCTATTGACTGACTGACTTACTGAGTTACTGACTGACTTACTGAGTTACTGACTGACTTATTGACTAACTTACTGACTAACTTACTGACCGATTTAGTGACTGACTTACTGACTTGACTTACTGATTGATTTACTGACTGAATAACTGACTGACTTACTGATTGACTTATTGACTGACTGACTTATTGAGCTACTGAATGACTTACTGATTGACTTACTGACTGACTTATTAACTAACTTACTGAGTTACTGACTGACTGACTTACTGGCTAATTACTGACTGACTTACTGACTGACTGAGTTACTGACTGACCGACTGACTTACTGACTAACTACTGACTGACTTACTAACTTAGTGAGTTACTGACTGACTACTGACTGGCTGACTGACTGACTTACTAAGTTACTGACTGACTTACTGACTAACTACTGACTGACTTACTAACTTAGTGAGTTACTGACTGACTTACTGACTGACTAACTTACTGAGTTACTGACTGACTTACTGACTAACTACTGACTGACTTACTAACTACTGACTGACTGACTTACTGACTGACTGACTGACTGACTAACTTACTGAGTTACTGACTGACTTACTGACTAACTACTGACTGACTGACTTACTGACTGACTTACTGACTGACTAACTTACTGAGTTACTGACTGACTTACTGACTAACTACTGACTGACTGACTTACTGACTGACTTACTGACTGACTAACTTACTGAGTTACTGACTGACTTACTGACTAACTACTGACTGACTGACTTACTAAGTTACTGACTGACTTACTGATTTACTTACTGACTGACTGACTTACTGAGTTACTGACTGACTTACTGAGTTACTGCCTGACTGACTGACTAACTACTGACTGACTGACTTACTGAGTTACTGACTGACTTACTGACTTAGCCAAGAGTTGCGCATGCCGCTGCTTCTTCCTTATGTTGTTGCAACAGCTGTGTTGTGACGTCAGAGACAACAACAGTGGTGGCAGCAGTGGTGGTGTTGCTGCCTTCCTCTCCAACACCTCCCAACACCTGCCATGGCAGACCATATTAACCAAGACGAGGTATATTAGGAGGTGGCCCTGGACCCCTGGGTGGCCCTCAGGGCCACTTCAGGGCCACTCAGGGCCACTGGTTCACTTGGGCACTGGCCAAATATTGTGACGATGCACATTGTGTCTCCTGTGCTTTGTTTAGGGGTTTTGTGCATGTGAACCTATCCTAGGCCTATATTTTGTTAAATTGATTTAAAATGGCCTTCAAAAACTGGAATATATATTTTTCTTTTAGCTGCTTGAGTGATTTTTTTTTTTTGAAAAATTACGATGCTCCCAGAACGACCCATAGTAATTTCATGAGCCTATTTTAGGCCTAAATTATATTAAACAGCCTATCCTATGCCTAAATTATATTATTGAGCCTGTCCTAGGCCTAAATTGTTAAATTTATTTAAAATGTCCCTCAAAAACTGGAATGTTATTTTTTTTAGCTGCGTGAGTGATTTTTTAAATTACGATGGTGCTGGAGCGACCCATTGTAACTTCATGAGCCTATCCTAGGCCTAAATTAAACTGGTTTAAACTGTCCCTCAAAACCTAGATATTTTTTTATTTTTGACAGTGACCAAAATTAAAAAAAAAAAGGTGCTGGAGCAATCCATTGTAATTTCATATGCCTATCCTAGGCCTAAATTATATTAAAATTGTTAAAAAACCTTTCAAAACCTTGTTTTTTTCTATTTTTGACTATGGGATTGATTTTTTTTTTTTTTTGAAAAATCACAATGGTGATTTTTGAGTATTAATTTCCACTATATAATTAGTTTTAAAGCATTAAACCTGAATAAAACTAGTTTAAAGTCACATTGACCCTGGTGGGCTTAGTGCTTAGTTTTGATTATAATAAAGTCCCAATGAATATATAATAAGTTTATGTTAGATTTTGTTTAAATTATCCTGTTATTAATAAAGAATTACCCACTCAAAAACAAAAGAAAAAAAAGTGGAAAACCATCATAGATTTAATATATACTTTCCATAGTTTGTATTTTAATGTCAAGGAAGGTTTTTATATGAAATTTCAAGTGTTGGGTTTTGAAAAAAATTATATTTTGCAATATATATGTGCAAAAGGAACCCTTGTGGGTTTAGTGCTTAGTTTTGATTGTAATAATAATAATGTAATTAATAAAGGTTTTGCTCATTAATGAAACAAAGAAATTATATATTATGATTATATTTATATTTATTATATATATATATTTTTAAATTAACTGATCAGTAGTAGCGCAACATTTTACACAGAGGAAAATAACCTACATTTAAGTTTTCTTTGCGGTAATTATGATTCGTAGCCGTTTACTGCCTATGATGATAATTACATCACTGTGGGCCTCTGTTTAACACCTATGACAGGTACAATATTTTCCTTTGCGAAAATTATAGTTCTGTTTTTGTTAAATGTAATCTCATTAATGCTACGATCCACCGTGACTTGTAATGTGGCCATTTACTCCCTACGATGGTAAATACATGACTGTATTTACCATTGTAGGCAGTTAATGGCCACCTACGAGGACTATTATTTTCATAACTACCTGCCTTAGAGAGGCTATCTTATCCGAGCTTTCAAAACCAGCCTAGTTGGCGTGCGGCCAACAGTAACAGCCTGGTTAATCAGGCTCTGATCCACCATGAGGCCTGGTCACAGACCGGGCTGCGGGGGCATTGACCCCTGAAACCCTCTCCAGGTATACTCCAGATATACCCCAAGCACTTTAACCCTTTACCAGGCCACACATGAAATTTGAGACACTGCAACATTTGCAACCTATATTCTGATAATATAAGCAATTCTAAGACATATTTATTTGTATTCATTTGTCAAGTTTATTTATTTTAGGTGCCTCTTATATACCCTCTATGGCAGATTCAAATATGAGGCACACCTGGCCTGGTAAAGGGTTAAAACCTTCCCCCACAGCGCTGTATGACCCTTGTAGGTTTAGTGCTTCATGTTGATTATAATACTTTGAGACCCCCCCTATGGGTTTAGTGCTTCCCATTGATTAAAAATATTTTTAGGTATCTTTTAAGAATATAAAAGTCTTCTAGGACTGTTATCTGTTGATGTGTTTAGGTGAAGCTATCAGTAAGATGCACATGTTATCTTACAGGATGGTGAAGCTATCAGTAAGATGCACGTTATCTTACAGGAAGGTGAAGCTATCAGTAAGATGCACATGTTATCTTACAGAATGGTGAAGCTAACAGTAAGATGCACATGTTATCTTACAGGTTGGTGAAGCTATCAGTAAGATGCACATGTTATCTTACAGGATGGTGAAGCTATCAGTAAGATGCATATGTTATCTTACAGGATGGTGAAGCTATCAGTAAGATGCACATGTTATCTTGCAGGATGGTGAAGCTATCAGTAAGTTATAAATGTTATCTTACAGGATGGTGAAGCTGTCAGTAAGTTTAAATGTTATCTTACTTGTTAATGAAGCTGTTAATCCAACAAGTTCTCTGTATTTTCACTGCTTGACACTAATTCTTCAACTTCAACATCTTTTGTTGCAAGTGTAAGACTAGATCTAGTTTTTTGTATCACCTGCTATTGCATTGCACTCATGTTGACCCTGCATGCACTCAAGTTGTCCCTGCATGTCCTCATTTCGATCCTGCATGCACTCATGCCAATCTGCACGCATTCGTGTCGATCCTGCATGCACTCGTGTCGATACTGCACGCACTTGTGTCAACCCTGCACGCACTCATGTCAACCCTGCATGCACTCATGTCAACCCTGCATGCACTCATGTCACCCATGCATGCACTCATGTCACCCATGCATGCACTCATGTCAACCCTGCACCCACTCATGTTGACCCTCCACCCACTCACGTCGATTCTGCACCCACTCATGTCGACTGCATGCTGAGTATGGTTTAGTGACCACTGGGTCATTCAAGCTTCTCACATCACTCTTGACCTTAGCTCAGTACTAATATGCTCAACTTATTGAACCCACTACCAGTAAATAAGATAGGATTGGATCTTTTTTTTTTAATTATTAACCTGGAGGGTTAGTAACCCAGGAAAACCAGCAAAGTCCTAGTGTCATCGAAGGTTGTGGGTCTTACCTCTGTGGTATCCTTTAATTCTCTCGATCCACAAAAGTCGACTTAACACCCAGGTACCTACTTACTGCTAGGTGAGCAGGGGCAGCAGGTGTAAGGAAACATACCTGGGGTCTCACCTGTGTTGGGGAGCAGTCCCTGGTCTCTTGGCGAGTGAGCTAAGCATGTTATCAACCTAGCTGTGTCTGCCTTCAATCCTCTCTACTCAGCACTATCACAATCCACTCTTCAACTGCTTATGGCCAAGCTGGACTGGCTGAGTGACTTATGCAAGACACAGCTTGTATAGGTCTAAAAAAAAAATTCTGGGAGAAAGTCTGCATACCTATAACCAATTCACCTGTGACTGGCTTGGAGATTATTATTTTTTAACCTACAGTCTGGCCTGATGTGATACCAGGTTGTTATTGTTAGTGGCCAGATGCTACCCCACACAGCCAAAGCTGCCTAATCGACATTGTCCAGTCATAAAAATGAACAAAAAAGATGTTAGCGAATTATAAGATAATACACAGGCCATGAAGACACCAGATTAAAGTCCTTAGAGAGATACTTTAGTTTTGCCACCCAAGACAACATGACTTTAGAGTAGGAAGTTTCTGCCAATCACAACTTCAGTATTAGATCACTATGACAAAATTTCAGAGGCCTTGGGAGGAAAATATGCAGAGGTAATTTACAAGGATTTTGCAAAGGCATTGGGTTTAGAACTTCTTTTTGATTATAATAATTTGCAAAGACATTTGACAGTTGTGACCATAGAGTGATAGCTCACAAAATGAAACGGAAAAAGTAGGGAGATGCATATTCAGATTAGTTATAGATGGATTAGCTATCATTTAAAGATAACTTTTACATCTTTCAGTTTAAAAATATCTTATTCTGAAGATGGCTAATCAATATTTTTATATAGCATAGCTCTCTCTTAAAGGTGGCTTAGCTATCTTTTAGTGATAACTTTGCTCTCTTTTAAAGATAAATTTGCATTCATTACTCTGGTCATTTGTGTTGCATGATGGCAGTATCATGTTAAAGGTTCAATATAAGAAGTGATGGTAGCAAGGAAACTGTTGAACTGTTTTAGAGGCATTGTATTGATAATCGTGGCAAGCCCAGCTTATACATCTGCCGGTCTCTGGCGTGGACGAGTGAGTGAGAGAGAGAGAGACCTCTCAGGCAAGGCCTAGTGCGAGGGGGTCATGTGACTTAAAAGGCTTGACCAGGGAGCCTGCCTATAAATGGAACTAGTATATCAATATACAGTGCTAGTCATGGCATTATACCGCCCCTCCCCCCCACACGTACCAAAACACAAACACATACCATGAAAGATTATAATATATATATTTGCACACTTGCTGAGGTTTTAATACTTGGTGCTGCGTCCTTTATGCTTAATCATGTCCCTCAGATGTGTAGGAAGACTCTCACACAAATTCTTGAGGGTTTGGATATTATTCCATGCCTCATGTAGAGCAGCCTCCAGCTGTGGGATGGAACTGATATCCTTGCCCAGTAAACTTTGTTTCACTATTGACCCCCCTGTGGTTTAGCGCTTCTATTTGATTATAATAATAATTCACTATTGACCAGAGGTTCTTAAAAGGGTTTAGGTCTGGGGAATTGCCTGGCCAGTCATTAAAGAACCTCACTTCACAGTCCTTAAGCCACTGAACTACAGATTTGGCGGTATGACATGGTGCACCGTCCTGCATAAAACCGTAGCCCCACACTTGTCAAACGCCTCAGGTAAATTGTCACACAATAACTCCAGGTAATTATACTGGTTCATACATGTATACTGGTTTTTGGGAAGCACACCTCTTTAAGGGGGGCTCCTTGACGTGGTAAAGAGGCTATCGGTCTGAGGAATTGGACCTTTTGGTCTTCTTCCTCAGACCGAACCTAATTACCCCCAATCCCCCTCCCTTTTCCCATCTCCCCATCCTCCCTTTCCCTTTCCTCCTCCTCCTCCTCATCCCTCCCTTATTTCCTTCCCAGTTTTACCCTGGGAGCTTCTCTCCTCAGGCATTCTAGTTCCTAGGTAGGGGGAAGGGTATCGTAGTCCATCCCATTCTGTTGAGGTCCTTGGCGGTGGTGTAGTTTGCCGTGGAATCTGGATCGCCTGGGGATGTCCCGATCCTCTCCGGTCACCCGGGGGTGGCTTTGGGTATCTTTCGGGCGACGGGTGTATCTCTGGAGGCCACCTTCGGATTCCGGGGTGGTGGCCGAAGGCGGTATGCTTTGTGGCGGATATCCGGCCGCCTCTCTTTGTCCGCCGAGATGGCTCGGTGGATGTGAGGTTGCTATCCCGGATTGCTGGTGAAGGGTAGGGTATGGCACGGGTTCCATGCAGCATCTGCACTACTTGCGGTGTTGAGGTCCTCTTGGGCACGGAGGGGATTTGCGCTCCCTTTCATTCCTCCTAGGACCTATTCCTCCACGTTCCCCTTTTTTATTCTTTTTTTATTTTTATTTTCTTTTCTTCTTTCTTTTTTTTCTTAAAAATAAAAAGAAAGAAGTAACCTAACCATGGCTGACCCAATCCATGAACCCACTACCCCGGGCCCCTTCCTGATACCGCACCCAGTACTGACCCTGCCTCGTTAACGGATGACTCTTTGGACACCTCTCATGCCCCTGTACCTCTTGCTGGTGCTGGTTCGTCACCTGCTTCAGGTACCAGGGTCCCGACTGGCCCTTTCGATACGTCTGACCTTCGCTCTTCTCTGACCTTGATTCCGGCTTCTCCTCGACGGTGCGGCAATTTTCGAATCGCTCGCCCGTCTCCCATCGGACCACCCCGGTCCCACACAAAACGACCAAGACCCGCACATGACGATTCGACACTCCCTCTCGTTCATCGCAGAAACGACCAGCTCGTCACTCACTCCCCCTTAAACTCTCTGTTTCAAACTACTCAATGGACAAAGTTTTTACTCTTCGTCCAACTTCTCCTAATACCTATCTTTCAGACCATAGTATTGGTAAGGCTCTACTACGCCATGTTGGTCAAAACATCTCATTTCACGCTCTCAAGAGCGGCACTCGCATCATCACGGTCCAGAATGCTGGCCAAGCTCGTGATCTTTCTCTTCTTACGACCATTGACAATACACCTGTTACTATTGACAAGCACCATTCCCTCAATTCTTGTTGTGGTTCTGTCATTTTGCCCCACACCATTGTCCAACGGAATTTCCAGACATGTGGTGATGACATTTTCGAGCAGCTTGAGCTCCAAGAACTCCCTATCCTTAAAGTTGACACTTTTGTCCTCCCAGCCAATAAGCGAAGACGTTATCCTTGCAATATAGCTCGTTTAACGTTTGACTGCCGAGAACTGCCACCTTCGGTCTACATTGCAGGTCAACGTTTACAAGTTCGAAGGTGACCCTACACCGCAGCAGTGTAGAAACTGCTGGCGTTTTGGTCATCCAGCAAAATATTGCAGGTCCATGGCCGAATGCCCAGTCTGTGGTGCTGACGACCATGCCAGTTCTTCTTGTACTCTACCTCCCTCTTGCCTTAACTGTCATGAGGCACATCCTTCATATTCTCGCCGTTGTCAGGTTTACCTGAATGAGCGGGAAATCCGTTGTCTCAAAGAGGCGGAAGGCTTCTCCTATGCTATGGCTGTCTCTCATCTTCGCCTTCAAGGGAAACTTCCCGTATTTCTTATTCTC
Source organism: Cherax destructor (assembly GCA_009830355.1). NCBI lineage: Eukaryota > Metazoa > Arthropoda > Malacostraca > Decapoda > Parastacidae > Cherax > Cherax destructor. The sequence goes on from WNWK01000672.1 coordinate 272,477, forward strand.
GCATTGCTAAACGTCGCCCGCTTCTGGGGTCCCAACTTCCACGGCTTCCTCTGTGGTTGCCTCATCCGCAATCACCCCTGTCTCGAATCCTTTTGATATTCTTGGCTCCGAGGTCCCTACCTCGGCTTCCCATACTGTCCACACTCCTTCCTCTACTCACTCGCACAATCCTGAGTCTACACGTCCTCGTTCTTCACCTAAACCTCAGCGCCCTCCTTCTCATAAGCCCGGCAAAATCCCTACTGCCAGGTCCTTCGCCTCTGACTAGTTCTATAACGTGTGTGGAGGTTCATCCTCCTCCTCATACACTACCTTCATCCCCTGTCCCTCCCAAGCCCCTTCGACAGTTTCCTCTTCTATCTCCTCACCCTCTACTTTAGTGCAGTCTATAGACTCCCGATCGTTGCTCACTCTTCTTCCATTTCTAATGTAGTCCCACATTCTGCATCTTTGACTTCCAAACACTGGAAGCTATTGCAGAATATATTACAGAGACTGGACAGATGATGGACACTACTCCACCTGAGGTTCCTCATCTCTTTTCTTCGTCTCAACCCCCTTCCTTCACAACGTCCTCCTCCTTCTCTGATTACAGGTCTTCCGCTGCCTCCACACGTGGACTTTTCTAACCCTAGTCCATAGATTCCTCTCACTTCCACTTATATCTTTCTCTCCATAAATCATGGCTTATTTACAGTGGAATATCCGAGGCCTCAGGGGTAACCGGTGAGCTTCAGGTGTTGCTCTCTCAGTTTTCCCCTGTTGGGGTCTGTTTGCAAGAACCCAAATTACAATCCACTGTTATCAGGCCCTTTTCAGGCTATGATTTGTTATATTCATCGGATCCTTTTTCCGATGGAACCTTTAACGAAAGTGCTCTTCTTATACGCACTGGTGTTCCATACCGTCAGCTCTATGTTCCTTCTTCCTTACATTACACCGCAGCCCGTATCCACTTGAATAAGTGGTATACACTCTGTTCTTTATATCTCTCCCTTCGGGCAATGTCTATCCCAGATGTTGATTTTCTGGTTTCTTCCTTACCGCCACCCCTTCTATTACTCGGCGATTTTAACGCACACCATTTTCTCTGGGGAGGATCGCACTGTGACTCCCGTGGCATTCAGTTGGAGGCATTTCTTGCTTCTCTTCCTCCATGTTTTAAATACGGGTACTCCTACCCATTTTGATCCCCGAACTCATTCTTTCTCCTGCATCGATCTTTCCATCTGCTCTTCATCTACTGTCCTTGACTTCACCTGGTCTGTCCTCCCGGACTTACATGACAGCGATCATTTCCCAATCATCCTTAAGTCCCTCTGTTTTCTCCACCTCTCATTGCCCACGCTGGCAATTTGACCGGGCGAAATGGGACCTTTACGCACATCTTACTGCCTTTCATGAGGTTCCTATCTCGTCCTCCATTGATGAGGTTTTACATCTCTTTTCGTCCTCCATCTTCACAGCGGCTTCACATTCTATTCCCCAAACCTCGGGCAAGCATCCTCAGAAGTGCGTGCCTTGGTGGTCTCCTGCTTGTGCTCGGGCAGTGCGTTTGAAACGTGCTGCATGGGGCAGGTATCGATATAACAGAACCACAGAGAGACTCCTTGATTTCAAGCAGAAGAGAGCTATTGCTCGTCGTGTCATACGTGATGCTAAACGCACTTGCTGGCGAGATTACGTTTCTACTGTCACTCGGCTTCCTCGATGAGTGCAGTCTGGAAGAAAGTGCGGAAATTAAGTGGTAAATTCTCCCCGACCCGGCTCCTGTTCTTCAGGTTGCTGGTGTCGATATAGCACACCCTCTTGCCGTGCCACTGAAATTGGTAACCATCTCGTCCGCATTTCTCAGGGGCTCCATCTATGCCCCTCGTTCCTTTCTTCTAAGTCTGCCAGCGAGTTAAAGCCCTTAGATTTTTCTTCTCTTAGAGAAGAATCCTATAATGTGCCTTTTACCCTTCAAGAACTGGAGGCAACACTCTCTGCTTGCCGATCATCGGCAGCTGGGCCAGACGGCATACATATTCGTATGCTACAGCATTTACATCAGTCTGCTCTTACTGTCCTCTTACGACTCTTTAATCTTATATGGTCGCAAGGAGTTATTCCCCAGCTGTGGAAGTCTGCTATTGTTCTCCTTTTCGAAAACCAGGTGCTACGGGACGTGATCCCTCTCACTACCGTCCCATCGCTCTTACCAGTGCAGTTTGCAGGTAATGGAACGTCTAGTTAATAGACGTTTGATGTGGTATTTAGAGACTCACAATAGTCTCTCCCCTAGTCAGTATGGCTTCCGTAAGGGCCGTTCTGCCATTGACCCTTGCTGCGCTTGGATACGTATATTCGTAATGCCTTTGCGAATAACCATTCGGTTATCGCTATCTTTTTCGACCTTGAGAAGGCTTATGATACAACTTGGGGATATAATATCTTGGCCCAGGCCCACTCCTTAGGCCTCCGAGGCAACTTACCATTCTTTCTTAAGGCTTTCTTAACTGACAGACATTTCCGGGTCCGGGTTCGTAATGAACTCTCCCGGAATTTGTCCAAGCTGAAGGTGTCCCCAGGGATGTGTTCTGAGCACAACACTTTTTCTGCTTGCTATAAATAATCTGGCATCTGTTCTCCCATCCAATATTTGGTCATCGCTCTATGTGGATGACTTTGCTATAGCTTGTGCAGGTGCTGACTGTCACCTCATTGCAGTTTCCCTCCAGCATGCCATCAACCGGGTTTCTGATTGGGCCACCACTCACGGGTTTAAGTTTTCTAGTGGCAAAACTCATCAAATTACGTTCACTAGACGTTCAGTGGTCTCTGATCATCCATTGTACCTATACGGCTCACGTATCCCAGAACGTGATACAGTCAGGTTTCTCGGCCTCCTGTTTGACCGCAGATTGTCCTGGAAACCTCACATTACCTCTCTGAAGGCGACTTGCCATAGCCGGCTGAACCTCCTTAAAACCTCGCACATCTTTCATGGGGGCTGATCGTAGAACTCTCCTTCGCCACATTCAGCCCTAATTCTATCGAAACTCGATTATGGTGACCAGATATATTCGGCAGCCTCTCCTGCCACTCTTTCCAGCCTTAATCCCATCCATCACCAGGGATTACGCTTATGCCTTGGTGCTTGCTCTTCCCCGGTTGAGAGCCTCTATGTAGAAGCGAACATTCCATCCTTGTCCGATCGTCGTGATGCACATTGCATTCGCTATTATGTTCGCCTCATGACCTCCGCAATCCTTCCATGTATAGGATTGTCACAGATGTTAGTAGACGCCGTTATTTGTTCGTCGCCCTGTTTACTTCGTCCCTTTTCTCTTCGTCTGCATTCACTCTTGTCTTCCCTTCAGCTTCCGCCTTTATATGTTCATGTGGCTTCACCCTTTCCTCTACCCCCTTGGGAAGTTCCTGCTGTCCGTGTCTGTTCTATTCCTCTACCTTGCGCGAAGCCCAACTGCCTACGGCGGCTTCTCGCTCTTTCTTTCTAGACCATTTCCGTTCTCATTCCCATGCCATCGCAGTATACACCGATGGTTCAAAGTCATCTGACGGCGTCGGATTCGCAGCAGTGTTTCCGGACAGCGTCGTACGAGGGCATCTGTTACCCTCGGCTAGCATATTTACGGCTGAATTGTATGCCATTCTTGTGGCACTTATCCGTATTGCATCTATGCCTGTATCACCATTTGTGGTCGTTTCAGACTCCTTAGTGCTTTACAGGCTATCCGTAAAATTGATACACCTCACCCCTAGTTCTTCGTATCCACCTTTGGTTACGCCGTATCTTTAGCAAGCATAAAGATATTGTCTTTTGTTGGGTCCCTGGTCATGTTGACGTACAGGGCAATGAACAGGCAGACACTGCTGCGCGGTCAGCAGTACATGACCTTCCAGTTTCATATAGAGGTGTTCCTTTCACGGACTATTTTGCGGTCATTGCTACCCACCTTCGCACCCGTTGGCAACAACGCTGGTCTGACCTGCTGAATAACAAACTTCATTCTATTAAACCGGTTATAGGTTTCTGGCCTTCTTCTTGTCACCAATGTCGAGGTTGGGAGACTACACTCTCCCGTCTTCGCATCGGCCACACTCGTCTTACTCACGGGTATCTCATGGAGAGGCTCCCTGCCCCTCTCTGTGAGCATTGTCAGGTTCCAGTGTCTGTTCGACATATCCTGTTGGACTGCCCACTCTATCAACGAGCACGCAGAATTTACCTCCAACGACGTCTTCGCTCTGCGGCCCTTTCTTTACCTTCCCTTCTTGCAGATGGCCCCTCCTTTAATCCTGACTCTCTCATTGACTTTTTGACAGAAACTGACTTACTACACAAACTCTGAAGATTATACCTCTAGCACCTCCCTCAGTCCCTGCTACCTCGATCTCTTGCTACCCTCCTCCCCTGCACAATCCACCGTCATCTTGCACTCCATACCCTACTAATCGTCCATCTCCCTCTTACAACCCACTCTCCCTGCATCCTACAATAACCTGCAGCGCTGTATAACCCCTGTGGTTTAGCGCTTCTATTTGATTATAATAATAATTGGGAAGCACAATGAGTTCACCAACACTCTGAGCACTGAAACACCCTCAAACCATGAGCGAGTCTGGGTGTTTAGTGGTCCCACAAGTGTAGCGTGGGCCTAACGGGTCACTACCTCTGAGCTGGCACACATGTCCCCCATGGTTACAGGTGACGGTGAAGGTTGCTTCATCACTCCAAAGTACTTTAGACAACTGTTGAGGATTCCAGTGAAGATATTTCTTTGCATAATCCAGCCTACATTTATTCTGTGGCTTGGAGAGGATCGGTTTCTTAACCTGGCAGTGATTACTGTAGCCCAGTTCTGACACACGTCTGTTAACAATTCTTACAGACACCTCTGAGAGAAGATGTGGGTTCTTTTCTTTCAATTCTCTAGCACTTATCTTAGGTGTACTCTCTAACTGCTTCTTTAACACAGTTAAAGCACAAACAGATATCTTCTTCGAGGAGCCAGGCCGAGGTTTGGCAGATGGTAACTCGACACTGCCACCAGCCTTGAAACGCTGCACCCAGTTCCTCACTGAATGCTCACTCACCAGCATTCTCCACTATTTCTTTCGTCTGGTGCCCAGCTTTGTGAAGCCCTGTGATTTGAGCTATAGTTTCAGGTGTTAAAGACTTCCTTTTACTTATAATCAAACATGTATAGCCCCAAAACCAATGGGAACACCAGACAAAAGATGGAGCGGATGAGAGACAATAGTGCAACACTTCCTCTCACCAAGGCAGCCACGTGAGCACTGAGGAGTCACTGTGGAGTGTGGCGGCAGGCTGTGACGTCATGCTAATGGCTGCTACCCGGCATAATGCACTGATGAAAAAAGACCTCCCCTGTATGGTAGGCCTTTGATTTTCGTCACAGCATTATGCCAGGGCGCTCACCCGGCATAATGCCATGACTAGCACTATACTACACAAGTATTACACTGTTGACAGCTCAGCGATGCTAATGTATGGCATCCTGAACATACAACTAGAAACTAATTCACAAATTAGATGGCAGACAGTTCGGCTCTGTGCTGATCCTATACAGTGCATAATACTTTACACAACAAATATTACACTTAGCATCATGAGTGTGTGGGCTCAATCCATCAGGTGACCTTCTGTGTTCCGGTGGACCACACTTGCATTACTCTGGTGGTGTGTGTTGCATGATAGCAGTGTCAGTAGGGACATTAGTGAAGAGAGGTGAAGTCAGGAAAGGCCATATGGTTATTCTTGGCAATGATGCTGTTAATGTATGACAGAAGTTTCCTTGAGTGCTTTAAATGTGAGAGCTGATTGAAAACCAATATAAAAATACCATTTTGGCAATTAATATAAAAATACTACAGTGAAAATGGAAAAAACACCAGAGCGCTTTCATGTGCTTGCACACACATCTTCAGATGTGCGTGCACATGCATTCAGATTTGTTAATGATACGTCTTTTGTCATACAGATTTGTTAATGTTACATCTTTTGTCATTCAGATTCGAAAGAAAAGGTTGGCACGACTCGGGGCAGGTTCTAGCAGTAGTAGCAATAATGGCGACTCATCCCAAATACTCGTCCCTCACTCCCCGGTAAGTATAGTTCTTGTTCCTGTTTCAGTGAGAGGTAATTTGTCTGAAGGAAGGGAAACCCTTGGCATTATTAACCCTTTAACTGTGGGAAGCTTTTGAAGAATAAAAAACTAATATTTTTTTCTTACAGTTACATAAGAGTTTGTCTTTCTGAATCAAGACTAAAATGAGCAAAAGCTGATAAAAACTTAAGATTTTATGGTGTGTTGAATTTGGTAAAAAAATGATCACTAACTGGCAACAGCAGTGAGTACTAGTATGTCAGACACAGTTAAGAGGTTGATGAAGCATACGTAACATAAATATCCCACACATAGGAGAGAGAGAAGCTTATGACATTATGATCTGATATGTAAATGGTCCAAGGTGGACCGTATCGTCGTCTATGTGCAGGTTATTTATGTATTATTCCAGTCACGGTATTGTGCTTTTTTGTTCATTGTTAATGAAGCCTGCAAAATCTGTTGTGAATGTTTGTGGTGAGACAATCTTGTGTGTATAGAATCAAGGAAGAGCATTAAACTTTAATGTTTTTGGCTGAGAGAAATCTAAATAATAATATTTTTATTCTTATTTAATTTTAATTTCATTCTAATATAACTCTTAATTCTAATTTATCATAGTCGTAAAACCACTCTTCGTGACTACCTATTTGTAGCTATAGAGCCAGAGCTAAGCTTATAGTGCCCTGTCTTCAGTTTTATGTACTCGTAGAGTGCTTGAGATTTCCAGTAGTTGTAGTACTTATTCTAGTAAAGCATTTCATTGATCTACCACTTGACAAAAAACTTTAGTGTAAATCCATGTGAAGTAGGGACACCATTGGTACACTAAGAGAAAACACTACAAGTGTCTGGGGCCCAAGACTGTTCAACAGCCTCCCACCATGCATAAGGGGAATTACCAATAGGCCCCTGGCTGCCTTCAAGAGGGAGCTGGACAGATACTTAAAGTTGGTGATGGATCAGCCGGGCTGTGGTACGTACATTGAAGTACGTGCAGCCAGCAGTAAGAGCCTGGTTGATCAGGCACTGATCCACCGGGAGGCCTGGTCATGGACTGGGCCGTGGGGGCGTTGATCCCCAGAATACCCTCCAGGTAGACCCAGGCAGGTAGGAGGGTCCCACATATTTGGCACCCTTTTTTCAGTGCTCCACACTTTGTTTTTTCAATTGAGTCATTGTTCATTATGTTCTGTGCTTTTTTGGCTTTTCTGCTATTTTTGCACAACAGTCGTGTAAGGGAAGGGGGACAGGTGCCATAGTTTACGGTAAGTATTGTATATGCTTTGTATTTATTTTACTTTTGTATGTTTTTATGCTAGCTTATTGATCATTTAATATGTATGATATTGTAAACACATTATCAGGCATTTTAGATGCATTCAATATTAAAAAAACGCTCTTTTTTCCACCTGCTGGTGATTTTGACTTATCGCTGGGGGTTGGAAACACAGCAGCCATAAAAATGGAGCCCTCCTGTACTGTATATGTATGTGTATAAAAATACATTCTTCATAAATTACAAAGTGATTTGTAATAGTAAAAAGTGGATGTCTCCAGCAGGGTCTTCAGTTATCAACGTCTCCTCCAATGTCGTCTCTCCTGCCATCGCCCTCCAAGAGGCAGCCTCCTCCCTCACCGTTAGATGTTACGCCCTGTAAAAAAGGTAGGCAAGATATGCTAATCAGTTAAGTAAGTAAGTGAGGGAGGTACTGTTTGGATGGTAATTAAGCCTTCAAGAGTCTCAGTAACAGAGCAGTAAGAAGCAATGAGCCAGTGAGGTATTAACTGTTGAACTATACATGTAAGTTTTTATTCATCTAGTCTTGTTATGGAGTCACTGTGAATTCTTCATTTGTATATTCTTGATTCTTATTCTCATAGATGCTCTTCGCTTTGCGATGGTTTTACTTGCAATATTTTGACTTAACAATGGTGCGATAGTGATGCACATTCTGTACTGTACAGTAATGTACATTTATTGATAGGGTAAACTTGCATTCATTTATTTAGCTTTCATTACTGGTAGTATTTAGTTAGTTACAGTAATTATTTATTTATTCAGTGACAGTAGTTATTTATTTATATCATATATTCATATGCTATATGTACTATTTCAATTACATTTACAAAAAAATTGTTATACGGAGGAGTTTCATTAGAGAGAGATTACAGTAATCAGTTTAAAAAAATTTTTAGTGATCTTGATGTTAATTTTATTGCAGGCATTGAGCCCATGGAGGTGGAGAGTAAAGTGGAGCTGAGCAGTGACCTGGAGAACAGTTCACACTATCGTAGCGACAACAAGAGACACAGGGTGAGCTTCAGAGACTTTCTATATAGGAGAGGCTTGAGATAAGATTTTGTTGGGACTTTTAACCCGGGGGAGGGTTAAAAGTCCCAAACGGGGGTGGTCATAGTGGTGGCCTCTGCTAACCTCCCTATGGTGTATAGAAATATACCTAATTAGATGAATCTTATTAGAGCCAGTTGGCCAGTGGTTAACACACTGGTCTGGAGCTTTAGGACTCATTCGCCTTGGGTTCAAACCCCATCCGGTCCGTGGTTTGTTTGTCTAGTGAACTTGTTTTAAGGCTGAGTTTTTTTTTGTTATGACTTAACTGAGGGAGTTTTGGCAGGGAAAGATTCCGTTAATTGAGATCCTTACTCAAGTAAATTGTTATTTGTCATTTTTTCCATGTTTCTCTCTTAAAACATGGGAATAAATTCTTGGTATTACCTCAGATACAGTACATACAGTACATTACTTACAGAATTTTTTTGCTGACCAATTAGTGTGGCTGCTCACACATGTGAACTAAATACCGCCTGGGCGGTAGAGCGATGGACATAACAGTTTTGGAAAATGGGTGCTGTATACTTGGGGGTCTTCCTGTATAGACATTTTGTACTAAAATATTTATGGTCTGCTTGAAAAATACTAGTCACAGTGTACACATAATTGAAATACAATAAACCTTTTATTTAATGGACCAAGAGGAAGAAGCATATGGTCAAGAATGGCATTTATGGTGAATGAAGATGAGATTATTTTTTTGTGATTGTAACAACAACAGACATTTCTGTAACCAGTGAACTTTGTCTGTTTTTGAATCAGTTGACACAGCAGATTTTGTCTTGTATTTCTTAGTCTATTAAATTAAGATTTGTTAAATTGAGGGTGGACTATGATGTTAAATTGCAAGATGATCAACCTGTATGTCATGTTAAAGTTAATAACCAATAAATGATTTTTTTTATTAATATTTTATTAACACATCAGCCGTTTCCCACTAAGGCAGAGTGGCCCGACAAAGAAAAACTTTCATCATCATTCACTCCATCACTGTCTTGCCAGAGGCGTGCTTACACTACCGCTACAAAACTGCAACATTAACACCCCTCCTTATAATCGTAATTATTATTTGGTAGTTATTAGCTTGATTACTAGCAGGTAGCAGGTATGTTTATTTCTAGCAGGTAGTAGTATGTTAGCACATGGTGACTGCTTGTTGCCAGGGGTATATTTGTACTCATTTTTCTCTGTAAACAAGGTCCAGTTGCTGTCATATCTGCTAGAACATAAAAAAGGAGCACTGCAGCAGGCCTTCTGACCCTTGCTAGGCAAGTTCAAGTCACACCCGCTTAAGAAGGTAGGAGCACTACAGTAGGCTACTGGTCCATGCTAGGCAGGTCCAAGTCACACGCACCCACACCCTCCCATGTATTTGTCTAACCTATTTTTAAAATTACACAAAGTTTTAGCATCAATGACTGTTGTCTTCACAGAGTGTAAGTACAAGTGAGGTGACCGAGGAGCTGATGTGGGCAACTTTATCCAGTCTCCTCCAGTGTTCTTGGCAAGGTGTTGACAACATCTGCCCTCACACTGTAAACGTAAGATTTGTGTATCATCACAGTAAATTATTATTATTAGTATTTTTTTTTAATTATCTGGCCACATACCACAGAGTTAGATTGATGTAAAAAAAAAGAGGAGGAAATGCAGTCACTGTCATTCAGTCGCCATTTTGTTAGATAAAAGGACACAGATGCTACTAATGTGACATTTTATTTTGACTATGTTTCGCTCTGCAGGAGCTTTGACAAAGCTCCTGGAAAGCAAAACATTGCCACAATAAAATGTCACATTAGTTGCCTTTTACGTAACATATTGTCTGTAATTCTGCCAACATTATTACAATGTTTTTTTTTATATTTTGACCATTTTTTCATAATTTTTTTGTCATTTTGCTCTTATCCAACAGATGTTATAGCTCTGGGCACTTCTATTTAGTAAAAATCCTTACCTTGTTGCTGATGATATATGTTAATGAATTAAAAAAGTGTATGTTGATTGGTCATTTTCTAAAATATTTTCTCCTCAACAGGTAACAAGTGGAGCAAAAATGAATGAAGTGACATCACAGGTGTTGATGGAGGTTATGGTGCTGTTTTGCGCTGGTGAGACGCTTGAGGGTCTGGTCGATCCCAACATTAACCTTTCTCAATCACCGGAGCTTAGTACTTCCCCAACAGGTAATGCATTGCTTTTTTTTTTTTCATTATCATATCGTCTATTTCCCACTAAGGTAAAATTAAAGAAACCACATTCGCTATCACTTAGTCAATGCACTTATCTTTGATTTACTGTTTTATTATAATAGTAACTTTTCCTGTAATGCTCAGTAATATCCCACGTGGAGACAGAAACGTAGAAGTTTAATTGATCTGTATATTTGACCCCCGTCTGGGGTCCTCTTCAGAGTTTCTGTCTCATCTGGGTTATTATTGAGCACTGACAAATGTTCATTACACTTTCTTTAGTTTGTCCTGTAATATTTCTTTTCTACTTGCAACCTTTGCCTTTAATATACCTTTGAAGAGTTTCGAGAGTTTCACTACTCTTGGAGTCCGGCCATAGGCCAGGCTTGTCTGGTGTTTGCCTGGTCAACCAGGTTGTTGCTGCTGGAGGCCTACTGTCCCACATATCCATCACAGCCTGGTTGATCTGGCACCTGGTGAAGATACTTGTCCAGTTTCCTCTTGAAGGCTTCTACACTTGTTCCAACCATGTTTCTGATATCTTCTGGTAAGATGTTAAATGGTCTGGGACCCCGGATGTTGATACAGTGTTCCCTTATTGTCCCCACTTCACCCCTGCTCCTCACTGGGCTTATTTTACACTTCATCCCATATCTCTCACTCTAGTAGTATGTTGTTATGCAGATTTGGGACCAGGCCCTTGAGTACTTTCAAGGTACAGTGGACCCTCGCTATTCGAACACTCCAAAACTCACCCTTTTATGTAAGTTTATTATTGTAAGTGCTTTTATAAGTGTATTTTTGGGGGTCTGAAATGGACTAATCTAATTTACATCATTCCTTATGGGAATAAATTCGTTTGGTAACAGCACTTGAACAGCATTTTGGAATGAGGGTGAGTTTTGGAGTGTTAGAATAGAGAGGGTCCACTGTATATATTATCATGTATCTCTCTCTCCTCTGCTCCAATGAGTACATGTTCAAGACTTGAAGGTGTTCCCAGTAATTTAGGTGCTTTACTGGCTCAATGTGAGCCGTAAATGATCTCTGTATTTGTTCCAGCTCTGATATTTCTCCTGCTTTGAATGGGACCGTCAGCAGTGAGCAATATTCTAAATGAGGGAGTACTAGTGATTTGAAGAGTGTCATCATCGGCATTATTTCCCTTGTTTTGAAAGTTCTCAATACCCACCCCGTCATCTTCCTGGCTGTCGTGATCTTTGTCTTGTTATGGTCTTTAAAAGAAAGGTCAGCTGACATATGTAATTATTCCCAGGTCTTTTACGTGTTCCTTTCATTCTATTTGGTGACCCTCCTGAGTTTTGTATATGGTGTTCCTTTTGAGTTCTTCATTCTTTCCATACCTAAGCAGCTGGAACTCATCACCATTGAATGTCGTGTTGTTCTCCACTGGCCACTGGAAAACCCTGCTTATGTCTTCCTAGTCTAAGGCTGGTCTAATACCAGAACAAATATATAACAGTCAAATAACACCATTAATGCTGGATGTATCTATAAATTTATTTTAGGATTCTTTCAAGCAGTGTTTATTATCCAGAAACAAAAATATGAATACACTGTTATGAGATCCTTTATTGATGGTGTTTTCCTCCCTACACAGTTTTTTTTTTCAAGTCCAATTGAAAAGGTCCACTATGTGGGTGAAACACTGTCAATAAAGGATCTGTATGTGTGTGTGTGTGTGTGTGTTCATGTGTGTGCACATCGTGTGTGTGCATATTTTTTCTATTGTGTTGCTGTTTTATTCTATTTCTTTCCATGGTCATTATCTGTTCTCAAATATGTCTCCATTTTTTTCGGTCATCATTAATGAGTCAGGGAACTAAGCTAAGGAATAATAAACTTTTGTAGCCTTTGCCACTGTTTATTTAAAAGAAATTCTTGCCCAAATGTTTTTGCATTAAATATGGATTCTTCTTTTGCATAAAATTTTCTTTAATATGGTTTGACTATTGGTGATGTGTATTTCAGGAAGCAGCAGTACAACAGATTTATCAGAATTAACAAGACCCAGCCAAAGTTCAGAAGCTACAGCGCTTCTCTACCTTCTACAAACTTACGCTCGTGTTAATAATGAAGAGAAATTACATCCTAAAGTAAGACAAGTGCTAATTTATTCTTTTTTTATTAATCTCTTGGACAAAAGAAAAAAATCATGAATTAAACATATTCAAATTATTTACAAATTTGGTATATTATCGAGGTCACTATTGAGATTATAGTGAACCAATAATGGTGCTCTTCGACTAATGATGGGTTTATGGTTTAACAAACCTATTGTAAGCCGAATATGAATACGACTAATAAATAAGTAAATAAATAACTACTGACACCGAATAAATAAATATATAATTACTATGACTAAATACCAGTATTAAAAAGTAAATAAATGAATACAAGTTATGGACTTGCTGCCTTTATGCTTGGTAATTATCTTAAGTTTCATTGTAAAGTCGAAATATTGTAAGTTGAACCACCATAAGTCGAGGAGCACCTGTATTGACACATTAAACCCTCACTGAACCACCTAGGTCGGGACAAGACAAGAGCTTTATCAGGTGGAAATATGTTACGTGATTTGCTTTTGCCATATCACTTATGTTATAACCTGAGTTGTGGATTCTGATGCTGGTATGTATTCTCTTTATAATTTTTATTTTTTATTTTTTGTGGCGCTGACTGTACTATGTACTATATTCATGAGATATTGCTGTCTCGCTCTCCCATTCATTTCCCCACTTTTTTCCATACCCATTTTTTACTCTACAATTTCCTAAATCTTGCCTGTTCTCTTCATATCTCTCATTCTGCTCATTGCTGAATGGGGCTCCTAGCTAAAAAGAGAGTCGCTGGCAGTAATTTCCTCTAGACATTTCATTTCCTTGCAATTACTTATCAAAGGCAGTTGTAGAATGTAGATATTATTTCTTCTTCTTTCAACAAGAATATTATTTATAATGTAATAATTCCAAATGAGACCATGAGAGCAGCAGAAATCCATATTGTGATTGTTGTCTGGACTCAAGTGTTTGAACAAGTCCTACTGACACTGAACTCAACCACTACTTAACTATAAAGCCAAACAATTTTACTCTCCAACACACTGTTTGCGAGTTTAACACTTTTTTTTTTGTATAAAGTATATAGTATTATTGGAACCTAGGGGCTAGTAACCCCTTCTGTATAAATTACTAAATGTGAAAAGAAAAGCTAATTTTTCTTTTTAGGTCACCCTGCCTCGGTGCATTGAAAAAAATATTATGAATAAGCAATTTGATAATGAATTTCAGCGAGGTACTGTTCTACAACATGAGAGCGATGTAGTACCATAAGACCCCTATATCCCTGGGGAACAAGTTATAGGGACCTGCCGCAGATACCAGCGAACCCTATACAGCCTCTCCTTACTTAGCGATGTACTTGTTTACCGACGCCTCTGACTTATGACGGGCTCTCTGACCAGTATGCATATTTAAATAATGTATATTAGAGCTGATTTCCTCTATTCTGTTTATTACAATATACAGTACGCTACTGTATAAACATTTAAAAATATACCAGAAATGTTATAAATATTGCAAAGGTGACATTAAAACAATATCAAAGATGGATGACACAAACCCACTACCATTATAGTATGTTCCTCACTTAGCGACAAATTCGTTTGCCGACGTGCTCTTAGGAACGGAACTCCGTTGTTAAGTGAGGAGAGGCTGTATATAAGTCGTTTTTTGTTTACGTACCTATTATAAAGTTTAATTGTTAAATCATGCACAATAAGTGAAGAATTACCATTTTTTCACTGATGGGAAGCACTTCACAGCTTCTCTTAGGCTTTCAAGAACTTCCACCATCACTACCTTTGCAAAATTAAGGGTTATTTTCGGGCCACGGTAAACTGTGGATAACTGAAACAGCGGATACTGGACCTATGGATACAGGGGTCTTATTGTATATGAAAGAACTGAGTCAGGTATCAATGTTTTTGATAATTATTATTTAAATGGCCATGTTGTGAGTGAATGATAATCTTGATGAGTGAAATAGAAGAACTGCTAAACATAGTAGGTGAGTTTTGTACAGTGAGATGTTTCAAATTGTAAATGCTAATTAAAGATATGTGATAGTTCTGTAAAATTGGGGATGTAGTTGTTCTCCAGGAGAATAAGTGTTTGTTTATTACTTACAGAGAAGCAGTTCTCCTCCCATGTTGACATTACTGGTGGATGTGCGGCGTCAGTGTGTTGCTCATGCTAGCTTACTCCTCTCAGGTCAGTGTGTTGCTCATGCTAGCTTACTCCTCTCAGGTCAGTGTGTTGCTCATGTTAGCTTACTCCTCTCAGGTCAGTGTGTTGCTCATGCTAGCTTACTCCTCTCAGGTCAATGGTGAAGTGCTCCACTGCCTACTTATATGATTTATATACTAGCTTACATGATTTATATATTCGCTTACGTGATTTATATACTCGAATACATGATTTATGTACTCTTACATGATTTATATACATGCTTATCTCTCTTTACCCTCATCTCTTTCAGTCTCACCTTTAATTCAGACTCTGTGATTTCTTAACTGATGCCAATTTGCTACATCAACTATGACCTTACCTCCTCTCTTTTATGTTCTTCCTTCACTATCCCCCTCTTTCTCTATCATCTCTCTAACCTCTGTTGTTTAGTGATGTCCTGTATAATGACCCTTATGGGTTTATAGTTTTCCATTAATATATAAATAATAATTCACTACCAGTTACCTTATTTCATAGCTATATTCATATTTGTAGCTTTCTCACACCTGTTCTTTATTTGATTATTTTTATATCTAGTATTTAAGTTTTCTGTTATTCGTTACTGTCTCAGATTTTGACCTTATTCCAACCCTTGTCTATCTGGGAAAGGTTTTGCAGATTTATTTAAAAACTGATGTGCAAATTCATGTAATTTTTAAATAGGAGAAATAAGTTATTGCCCACTACATTTGTATTTAAATGTTTGGGCTTAAGTAAGATTCAGAGGTTGAATGACATGCCCTGTGCTGAATAATTTTTTTAATGCAATCTGGAATGTGTAGTTTGTTTTGTATTGTATTGTATATGGTTATGTAATTCTGAGTTTTGTGGTGTATTCAGGTTGTTTAACAAAATGTGAGCTTCCGGCGCCATCGCTACTGCTTCATCCCCTGCTGAGCGAATCACTGCCTCGGGGTTTCTTGTGTGATCTTATACAACACACTTTAGAACAACAAAATGTATTTACCAAGGTCTGTCGCTGCTGCTGTCTTCTTATAGTGCCCTTGCTTGTGTGTTTTATGTACAGGTGTTACTTGATTTACAATGGGGTTACGTTCCGGTAGTCGCACCTTAAGTTGAAAATATCGTAAGATGAATACAAATATGATACGCTAAATAGATAAGCAAATAAATAACTACCATCACTGAATAAGTATATAAACAAATAATTACTCGTATTAAATACCAGTATTGAAAAGTAAATAAATGAATGCAAGTTATGGACTTGCCGCTTTCATGCTGGGTAATTATCTTAAGTTTCATCTCTAAAGTAATTGATTTTGCACCATTGTAAAGTTGAAATATCGCAAGTAGAACCATTGTAAATTGAGGATCACCTGTACGTATTTGTAATTAGTGCTACTGTGGTTACAAATGCTGTACTCTGAAATGATTTACCATTTGAATATAATATATTTTAGCCTTGAAGGAGAGCAAAATAATGATAGAGTATTGTGTACATCTTGCCTAAGAAACTTCTCAAAATGTGTCAGATATCCAGAGGTTACATCTGAAAACATTTTTATTTGCTTACACATTTACAAGGTGGACTGTGGTTCAGAGATGGATCATTCAGTTCGTAACTGAAAAGACCTGGGTTCAATTCCCTAATGGGCAAGTCCCTTATACCTGCTGCCTCTCTCTACCTATCAATAAATATGTACTGATGCCTCATTTGTCACCATTTTCTTGGTTTCCTTCCACTCTTAAAGTCTCTCTTAAAGCTAACATCTTAAAATCTACCCTTGCAGAATGACAAAATTTGAGCACCATGAAAAAGCTTATGTTACCTTTTCTTATCTTTTGCTTATTTTTTTGTAGGGTATACAGTACTACATATATGTAGTATAATATTCGTGTGTCGTAAAATTTTAATTGTTGTGTTTATTTTGGTTCCCAGCTTATGAAAACCTAAGTTACAAGCTTCCTCATTGGCAAACCAGGTTCATGAGATACAGTAGTCACGGGTGATATGTTTCAAGACTTACCTTGGATACCCTAAACCGTGGATAGGAGTGAACCCTATATATGTCGTGTTTTGTTTACATACCTATGATAAGATTTAATTGATAAATTATGCACATTAATTCGAGAATTAGCACTTTTTCAGTGATGGGAAGCACTTCACAGCTTCTCTTAGGCTTTGAAGAACTATCATCGTCACTACTTTTGTGCTTTGGGGCCATTATTAAGCAAAATTAAGGCTTATTTTCAGGCCACTGTAAACACTAGATAACTGAAACAACGGAAACCAAATCCATGGATATGGGGGTTCAATTGTATGATGTTTTTAAAATTGTTTATGAAAGTGCCTGTTTACAGCGTGACTCATAACAACTCTTTGCACTACTGTACTGTTTTATTGGAAAAAAATATAAGTTGGAGCAACAGGACTGCAACTTGTTTGTAAGTTGGAGAACCTGGACAGTAACTTGTTTGTAATTCACAAATTAACTGCACTTAGGAGATTTAAACTTATGACAAAGTTTTGGTCCCATCTGGACCATTAGCAAATCACAATGAAACAAGAAGGGAAGGAGGCCAGAATAGGAGAGAGGATCAGAAATGCATCATTTTTGTACATTGGAGCACCAGGAATGAAGCTGTTCGTAACTTAGAGCACCTAGTTTATAAGTTAGAGCCCCATAAACTCAACTTGCTCAAAAATTGGATCACTTGAAATGCAACTCGTTTATAAATTAGAGCACTTGGACTGCAACTTGCTTGAGGGGCCCCCTGTAGTGGTACTACTTGATGGTCAAGTCGGCCTGAAACGTTGTCATAGTTTTTTTCTATGTGTGGGTTGTGTATCGTTCCAGTCACGGTAATGTGCCTTTGTATTCTTTCTGGTACACATTTTATTTTAGTTTCTGTACCACTGTTAAGGAAACACACTACTGATTAGTTCTTTTGTCTCTTCAGGTATTTGGTCCACTTCTTCAGGGATTAAGTTCAGCAATGAGAAGTTGTAGTGTCACATCACGGACATACATGAGGGTCTTCGAGTCACTGGATCTGCTCACTGATATTAAGGCCCACAATTCACCATCCCGCCCAATTTGTAATCTAATGGTATCAATGGTGAGTGTAGTGTGAGGGTAATTGTTACATGTATAAAGAATTCACATACATATATTACTAACAATCAGAAATGGTTATAACTGACCATAATTTTTAAAGGGGTGGACCGGTAAGTCAGCAGAAGGCCTCGGTTAGATGACCAAAAGCTCCAACGGCTGGTCATCATCTGACTAAGACCCGCGTCAGGAAACACTTGCCCTGTTTCCTGACAAACCTTACCTAACCTAACCTACATTACTAAACAAAAATAACTTTGTACCAAAATTTTTATGTAGCGACTTCGAATATCTTTAACAGTTTGTGTATTATTTTTCCCAGTTCTTCTGGACATGTTCTCTCCAAGCCGTGAAAATAGAAAGCAGGATGATGATATACAGTTTTACATCTCACAGAGCAACTGGTGTACCAAGAGTGAATCTCAGACAGTTGGCCGGGAGATTCTCTTTACCACTATACTCGGACCTTTCCTGGGACTCTCCCTTTTTGCCGAGGATGACCCCCACGTGGTGGACAAATTCGTCAAGCACCAGAGCAATGGACGAACAGTTCCTGACGGCTTGCAGGATCTAGCAAGAGAACTGGATCACATGCGCACTGTGAGTAATTACCCATACATATAAGCGATGTTGCAAGTGTATAGAATAGGTAGTAGGTTACTAAATGCTGGAAAGAGTTTTTATGAGGATAGTGAGGCTCAGGTTAGGGTGTGTAGGAGAGAGGGAGATTACTTTCCAGTAAAAGTAGGCCTTAGACAGGGATGCGTAATATCACCATGGTTGTTAAACATATTTATAAATGAGGTTGTAAAAGAAATAAATGCTAACTTTAAATTATTGTTACTCTTTGCATGTCACTAAAATTCATAATTTTTTAATGCTTAATTGCTTCTCTGATAAGGCAAGGTCACCTGAGGATAATTTGTTTACCTTAAATTACTTAACGTGAGTTTAGCGATTTTCCTTTTGGGCCACCCCGCCTTGGTGGGATATGGCCGGTTGAAAGAAGAAGAGTTTAGCGATTCACATATAATTAAGCGCTCCCATTTTTCCTTATTATTTGACACAAAAATTAAGTTTTTTCAACATTTATTTCATTTATACTTTCATCAAAGTAATTTATTCTATGTTACACTACTAATACTATTATATATATAATATAGTTCAATGCTGGTTTTCAGAAATAGATTGATATTCTGGAATTAAAATTAAAATCCTTTATTTTACTTGCCAGACAATACTCCACAAGCTCTTCCATAGTATGTTGGTAAATACAATGTCCCGGGAGCCAGTCTTGTCGTTCCTCGCTAAAATAATCCAACACAATGAGCGGCGTGCTCAGATCCACGTTGAGGAACGCCTGGTGGCTGGAGACGGACCCATGATTAACCTGCTCTCTGTGCTGCAGCAACTGTGTTTTAAGGTGACTGATACATGGTGAAAATGGCATAAAATACCGATAAGTTGATGAGGGGTTTGGGATATTTGCTGTGTAGAGAAACATCTAAACTCGTATCTGTGTGCCTCTGGCAAGACAGTGATAGTGTAAATGATGGTGAAAGTGTTTCTTTTTTTCAGGTCATCCTGCCTTGGTAGGAGACGGCCAGTGTGTTAAAAAGAAAAAAGATGAGCAAGACACGTGTGCAACAGTTTGGTATATTTATTGTTGAGATGTTTTGCCGACACAGTAGGCGAAACATTTTAACATTAAAGATGTAGTAGTAAAGTAAAGTTGATGTAATCACTCCATCTATCTTGGAGAAATAGTATTTAGGTGGTCAGTTCCTCAGCCTGGAGAAGATTTCAGCTCCATCTATATTTTAGTGTTGGTACCGAATGTCCAGCCTCCAGAAATGATATTTTGTAGTGGCCATGTTTCACACGTCAGTCGTCTCCCACCAAGGCAGGGTGACCCCAAAAAGAAAGAAACACTTTCAACATCATTCACACATAATCACTGCCTTTGCAGAGGTGCGCAGATACGACAGTTTAGATGTCATTCCAAACAGCAAATATCTTTCTATTATATGCTTGGTAAATTAGTCCTCAGTCAGTCTTCATATTTTTGTCCTAGTATAAGCAGGCTGCCCCCATAGCAACTTAAAAAAAAAAACCCCACTACATTTTCAACCTTAGAAAAGACTTTGGGCTGAAACTGTAGCTTAAATTCTAAAGGGTCATTCATAGAAATAGTGTTGGCAGTCATTATACTTGTTCATTCTCATGTTGAGTTGCAGTAAAAAAAATTTTTGTTTGCAGGTAAAACTTGAGAAGGTGGATCCTTACTACATGGCTCATCCCGATTCCCTGGTTGATATTTCAAAAGACTCGCGCCTGACCATGACCCAAGATGAGGTGGAGGAGTGGGTGAAGAAGCTGCGTAAGTGGGCAAGTCCTCATTGTCAACCTTGCATGATTTTAAAGAATATGAAAAGTCACAATATCATGACTGGCATAATACACAAATAACCTTCATGTAGCAGACTGAAACCTGTGATGATGTTTTGGTTCCACTTAGACCATTAATTAATCAGGACTGAAACGTCATTATAAGTTTCAGTCTCTCATGTACAAGTTATTTGTCTTATGGGATCTTGTTAGTGGTAAGCACTGAAATCTCTCAAGCATTTGAAGTTAGTTGCCTTCTTTCTTGAATCAAACCTGATTACCTTCTCCTTTCCAAGTCTCTCTCTCTTACCCCAATGGGTTTAGCACTTCCTCATGAATATAATAGTACAGTTTGACCCCGACTTAAAATGTTGTGGGTTGTGATGATTAATATTTACAACCTTGGCACTTTTGAACCAATTAATTATTGACAAATGATTTATACTTGTGTTGGCGAGATCTGCTTACTAACCTTAAAATAGCAAGAAATATCACTTCCATTGAGCAACATAGGATCAACATTCAGGGTAAATACTGTACTTAATGTTAAGTATTGTATTTATATCAGTTTTTGTTTAATGTGTAGTTTTTATGACTTGATGTGCTCTTGGAGTGTGAGCAAGGTAACATTTGTAAAGGGATTTAGGGAAGCTGGTTAGCCAGACTTGAGTCCTGGAGGTGGGAAGTACAGTGCCTGTACTCTGAACGAGGGGTGGGCATGTTGTGATCTGTAGAGGCATCTGCACTATGATGTTGGCATCCTTCAGTAAAGACAGTGATTGAGTGAAAGTGTTTTCTACTTGTCAAGTCACTGTACCTCAGTGGATGATGGCCAGAGTGAATAAATGTTGTATATATGATTGGAAATGAATATTGAAGATAAAAAGATTAGATAAAAATGTATTTGTGAAAAAGTTAATTGAAATTAGGTATAGAAAATATGGCTAGGGAACACAAATCAATTTTACATTGTTTTTAATGGAGAAAAAGGTTCCAAGTACTGTACGTTTGGCTTATGATGAATGTTTGTGAACATACAAGCATCGTAAGTTGGGGCACTGTATTTCCTTTCCTTCAGAGAACAAGGAAATAGTTATTCTTGTTTTTTCACTGCAGGTTCAGGAGAGAGTTTTACATTCCAAGAAGTCAATTTTCACAGTCAGTGCTGGTTCCTGACTCTACACGCACATCACTTGGGAGTGCTACCAGTGATGCGCAAATATACCCGACGCATCCGAGCTATCCGCGACCTCCAGAAAATGGTAGGTGCTCCCCTTTATATTTTAAGTCAAGTTCATTTCTTCTGATCTGAAGTCATCAAGCTTTCTTTAACATTATAGGTTATGGATAAGACAACTATAAAATCAACATGTTCAATTTCAATTCCATATATTAAGATTTCAATTAAAAAACATTTGATTTCACTTCAGTGCCATGTAGAAGGTGAAAAACTATCTGCAACTTGTACAAAATGTAGCTGATTTTTAAGAAAGAAGATTGAAGTCTTCCATTAGTTTTTGAATATATATCCTAACAGTGAATGAAGCAGCTATGGGTTGAGGGAGTTGGAAATGAATGTGGATAAGTCTGAGGAAGGGCCTGGTTGAGTAGGTAAGTACCAGACAAATCTGGCTCAGGGCCAGACTGGCAGCAGAAAAACCTTCATTGGTCATCAAAGGTATAACAAAGTTAAAGGTATTTGGTGGAACTGAGAATAAGAGGCATGAAGATATTGTTGACTGATCAGTTGGGTGCTAGTGAAGGGCTCTTGATCAAGGTAACTGGAGCTACTCTTCCCTTCCTTGGATCAAGTCTGATTCTCTCTCATTCCTCAGGCACTGTGTAATTCTTGTGGGCTTTTTTGCTTTTCCATTAATATAATAAATTAAGGTGACCAGTACATTAGAGTTATCAACTTTATGCTGACAAAATTAGAAGAGGGAACTTCAGGAATGTTGTTTTGACCTACAAAAACACAAAGCAAAACAATAGAACAAAAAACTTTGAGGCAAGAGATGTAACACGAATGTATGTAAAGATTATTAGCAAAGAGAATTACAGCAGAATGGAAATAATTACCCATTGAAGCAGTAATTGTGTTAATGTTGAGGTAAAAAAAAATGGGAGACGCATTTGAAAGTGAATGAGATACAAGGCGAAGAATGGTTGTGTGCGAGTTGAACCTGCTTGGTATGAACCAGTAGGCCTCCTGTAGTGCTTGTTTTATTTTTATGTTTCTTTTATCTTGACTGTACCTGTAATTTAAGGAGGCAAATGGTCTTCTGCAGGTTGAAGAGATTGAGAGTACAGAATCTCACTGGGGCAGCCTGCCAGTAGCAGCTAGACAGCGGGAGCTCCTCAAGAAGTGGAAAACACAACTTAAGGTTGGTGAAAATCAATCAGTCCTCCTTCACAGGAGGATGAGATAGATAAAGGAACAAGTTGGACACAGGAATATAATAATAACTTTTGTGTTGGTATATTGTTCATTCAGTTTCTATCTCCTTATGTGTCTGACTTTGCTAGTTATTCACTTTCCTTCATTACCCTTGTGTGTTAGCTTTCATTGACAGAGTCTGCTCTTGCCAACCTTGTTCATTCCCTGAAATATTTTGTGCATCATACAGGTATGTAACTAGTGTTATATTAACTCTTAGTTCCATAAACTTTACTCATAGATTCAGCTCATTCTCTCCTTTTAATTTGTATCCTTAATTTTAGATATGCCACTGTCACTTAACTCTAAAGGTAACACTTTATTTTAGATTATAAATTTAACTAAAGCAGAATTAAATGGTACTTTTCAGAAACTAAATAAATCGAAAGTGTGTGCCGACGCGGGACTCTTGGATGAGAACCTGTTGGAGCGCTGCTTACACTTCTACGCTGGAGTGGCACAGATCATTCTACGAGCACTGAGTGGAGGACCGACCACCTTGGCTCCTCTAGGAGCATCACTCGCTGACACTGCCTCGATACTTCCACTCCCGCCGGACTTGCCCGAGCTCTTTGCTGCGTTTCCTGAATGGTACTTGGATGACATGGCAGAATTTTTACTTTTTACACTGCAGTAAGTAAAGCCATGCTGGTTTAGTGCTTCCATTTTCTGTTTATGAACTGTAGTATTGGCACGCTTCTGGCAAGACTGATGAAGTGAGTGATGATGAAAGTGTTTCTTCTTTTTTGAGTCACCTTGCCTTGGTGGGAAATGCCTTGGTGGGATATTGGCTGTTTGGAGTGACTGTCATATGTGGCCACCTCTGCAAAGACAATGATTGTGTGAATGATGGTGAAAGTGTTCTTTCTTTTTTTGGGTCACCCTGCCTCATTGGGAGATGGCCAGCATGTTGAAAAAAATATATATATAATTATGTACTAGTTTTAAACAAAAGTGGACATTTAACTTAAAATTTAATATAATATTTTGATTTTTTTGCCTTAGTTCTTATTTACCAGTATCAACAAGTATAAAAGTTGTATACAAATATACATTACAGTAATGGTTAGTATCAACAAGGTGATGACAAGAATCATGTACAATACCTGTCTAGCTTTATTGCTAATCTTAATGTCTTGTTTTATATCTTAATTTTCAGTTACCTATTTTTTTGTCATTTGATCCTGCATTAAAAAGGTATTGCATTAAATTACTTTTTACTCCAAGTAGATATATAATTGAGGCTAAAACCTCATCTTAGTTACTTGGTATTTTATGCCATTTATCTTCATAAACATAGTGAAACACACTACCAAATGTAGTTATTTTATTTTTCTTGGTTTTATTATGGCTCGTGGTATGTACATTACAATTACTGTATAAGCATCTTGCCTGGCCAGATATGTACCCAAAGTGCCCATCAAACACCTGGAGGATCCCATCATTACCATGGCCATTGTCCTGCTGTGCTCCCCATCACACATCAAGAACCCCTACCTCACAGCCAAACTGGTTGAGGTAAGTGTCTCCTAGAATGAACTCAATTTGAGTCGTAAAGAATGACTGTCAATGAGTAAAGAGAAGGGTGGACAGGAGGCTCGAACTGTGGTCCGGAGATTGACAGGTCCAGCCCAGTAGCTCAGTGGTCCGGAAATTAACAGGTCCAGTGCAGTAGCTCAGTGGTCCGGAGATTAACAGGTCCAGGCCGGTAGCCCAGTGGTTAAGCGCTGGATCTGTTATTCTCAGGACCATGGTTCAAGCCTCCGGTCCATATTTCTGTTTATTCATCTTATAGAACGTTGAGCCTATCATAGTAACATAAGGGCAAAGATAACTCGTTAGGCATATGTATCCATGTACAATCAACGTTGAAACTTTTATTGTTTGTTATTTTATCATTGTTTTCATTGTGTACATTTTTTTTCATGGTTATGAGCTGAAATGTTAAAAAAAAAGTGGTAAGTGACATACATGCTGCCATAAATGCCTCAACTATCACTAAAATCAACATTTTGGTGACCCCCTTCTACTGTATAAATTACTAAATGTAAGAAGAAAAACTTTTGTTTCTTCTTTGTTAGGTCATCCTGTCTCAGTGGCAGATGGCTGCTGTGTTAAACAATAAGAAAAATTTGTCAGTGGGATGTAATTTTTAGGTAACATTGAGGTAGGGAGTTTTATAGGCAGGTTTGGGTTTTTTTAAGTTCCCTGTCTTGCAGCATGTTTATCCTCAAATTTTGTTTTGGTTAAAAGTTTTGACATTTTTAAGATTTTTATTTAATTTTTGACATTTCTAAGATTTTTATTTAATTTTTGGCATTTCTAAGATTTTTATTTAATTTTTGGCATTTCAAAGATTTTTTATTTCTTACAAGTACAGTCTGCCTTAGATGTGTGGGTGCTTTGTTCCAAGAGGCTCTGCAACTCTAGAATCTATAACTTGTACAAAATTGTGTCTGCATAATGAATTTTGTTTCAGATTTGGGCTCATTTTGTGTTCCAGAGGCCATAATCTTATTAATACGAACATTTGTAAAAGTGACTGAATAGAATGAAAAGAGATTTGGGCATGTGAAAGGCATTATTCACATTTTGGATGAAATCATAGTTATTTTTTAATATGTTTCATGCTCCAACCCCCATGAATAACCTTATTAATTTGTGGATTGTCCATCATTAAAAAGTTTGATACAGTGGACCCCCGAGTTTCGTAAACCCCGGAAATCGTACATTTATGTAAGTATAATATTGTAAGTGCTTGTGGAAAAGTATTTTTGGGGGTCTGAAATAGACTAACCTACGTGACATTTTTTCTTAAGGGGGTAAATTCGTTCGGTAGTGGCACTTGAGCAGACTTCAGGAGTGAAGTTTTTACGAAACTCGGGGGTCCACTGTAATTGAATTCCACAAATTATGATCCTGACAAATTTTGGGAACTGGTGTACAGCTTCTTCTTAAGACAATAAGAAACTGGATAAAGATTAAGGATGCAAAATATAAATTATTTTATTTCTCAGGTAGTTGCCATTATATACTAAAATGATGCATTTTTGCTCTTTGTTGAGGTAATAAAGTGTTTAATAATTAGTGTCGTCTTTACTACCATGATCTCTTGGCAGTGGTTTGTGTGGCTTTTTGTCAGTTGCTTGGTAACCAGTGAGACAGTGAACTTACCTGGTACCAGTTCTCACTTACCAACTTCATTAATAAAGATGTGCAGTTTTTCAATAGCTTTAAAGGAAGCATTAATGATGTATACTTGGATTGTAATAATAATAAAAGTTTAACACGTTGCCCCCAGATGATGTTCATGTTGACCCCGTCGGTGCAGCAGCATGTGGATAGTTTACACCATCGGATTCTTCATCATCCATTAGCAGAGCATCTTCCAGTTGCCCTTATGAAATTCTATACAAGTGAGCTTTGACATGAGTGTAACAGATGTTTTTATTTATGATTAATATTACAGTATTGCTTTTTTTATTACCACAGCAGCTGTCATAATAGCTGTCTTGCCAAAAGTGCACAAACATCACAATTCAAATGACCCTTGAAACTGCAATATCCCCAGTCCTCCTTCAGAGTGCATCCACTGTACTTCCCACCTCCAGGACTGTAACATCCCCACCCCACCATCAAAGTGCAGGCACTGTACTTCCCACCTCCAGGACTGTAACATCCCCACCCCACCATCAAAGTGCAGGCACTGTACTTCCCACCTCCAGGACTGTAACATCCCCACCCCACCATCAAAGTGCAGGCACTGTACTTCCCACCTCCAGGACTGTAACATCCCCACCCCACCATCAAAGTGCAGGCACTGTACTTCCCACCTCCAGGACTAACATCCCCACCCCACCATCAGAATGCAGGCACTGTACTTCCTACCACCTTCAGAATGCAGGCACTGTACTTCCCACCTCCAGTACTGTAATAGTACCTGCTTCAAGGAGTAATGAAAAAAATCATGTTGGGGTTAAATTTCAACATGATTTTTCCCAGTGTTGTGGGTGAGGGTTTTCAGCAGTTAGAATTTAACAAAATTCTGAATTTTACGACTTGCTCGTATTTTAATTCTCTAATGTAAATGTTATGTAGTTAGTTATTTGAGCTTTCCAGGGATAGGGTGAACATGAGCTCCAGCTCATGGTCCCACCTCTTAACTACGGGCTGACTGACCTGATTCAGTTTTGTCATGTACTCTTGATCCCTTGTACTATATTTATTGTTAGCCATGGGATTTTTGAATGCCAAATCATTATATAAATAAATACTTTATTTGCACATTATCAAAAAATTAGGTAATGAAAGATTGGATATCAGATTGGAGGGAGAGAGTATGGAGGAGGTGAATGTATTCAGATATTTAGTTGTGGACGTGTCAGCAGATGGGTATGAAAGATGAGGTGAATCATAGAACTGATGAGGGAAAAAAGGTGAGGAAGCAAAGAGGAATGTATGAGAGTATAGTTATACCAACGCTCTTATATGGGTGTGAAGCCTGGATGGTGAATGTTGCAACAAGGAGAAGGCTGGAGGCATTGGAGATGTCGTGTCTGAGGGCAATGTTTGGAAATCAGGAGGAGGTGCGGGATTACCAAAACTATTATCCAGAGGGCAGAGGAGGGGTTGTTGAGGTGGTTCGGACATGTAGAGAGGATGGAACAAAATAGAATGTCTTTGAGAGTGTATAAATCTGTAGTGGAGGGAAGGCGGGGTAGAGGTTGGCCTAGGAAAGGTTGGAGGGAGGGGGTAAAGAAGGTTTTCTGTGTGAGGGGCTTGGACTTCCAGCAAGCATGCGTGAGAGTGTTAGATGGGATCGAATGGAGACAAATGGTTTTTAGGACTTGACATGCTGTTGGAGTGTGAGCAAGGTAATATTTATGAAGGGATTCAGGGAAACCGGCAGGCCAGATTTGATTCCTGGAGATGGGAAGTACAATGTCTGCACTCTGAAGGAGGGGTGTTACTGTTACAGTTTTATAACTGTAGTGTAAGTGCACTTCTGGCAAGAGAGTGATGGAGTGAATGATAGTGAAAGTTTTTCTTTTTCGGGCCACATTACCTTTGTGGGAAACGGCCAATTTGTTAATAAAAAATATTAATCTTAACACTAGTTTGGCCACTCTGTACTTAAAACCTTTAATTTAATTTTTATCTATTATGTTTTAAAGTCAAAGTTGATATTAATTCTGTGTTAAACATTTATTAACAGTGGTGGAGTCAACGGGAGCGAGCAGTGAGTTCTATGATAAATTTACGATACGATACCATATTAGTGTGATATTCAAGAGTCTTTGGGAAGACAGACGTCACCGACAAGCTCTTATTACCGAATCCAAGTAAGTGTATCTTACCTCCAAGTAAGTGTATCTTACCTCCAAGTAAGTGTATTTTACCTCCAAGTAAGTGTATTTTACTTCCAAGTAAGTGTATTTTACCTCCAAGTAAGTGTATTTTACCTCCAAGTAAGTGTATTTTACCTCCAAGTAAGTGTATTTTACCTCCAAGTAAGTGTATTTTACTTCCAAGTAAGTGTATTTTACTTCCAAGTAAGTGTATTTTACCTCCAAGTAAGTGTATTTTACCTCCACTATTTTTTATTATATGGGTTGGGTTCTCATTAATTATAAGTGATGGAAGATGGCCCATGTGTCACATACCATAATTTTAACAAGAATCTGTTTCATATGCATGATTGTTTGAGGAGATGCCAGTGAGGGGGCTCTTGATCCAAGGATTTGGACCTACCTTCCTCTTCCTTGGATTGAATTTGAATACTTTCCATTATACATTATACAGTAGTGTACTGTATATTGTAATACATAGAATAGAGGAAATTAGCTCTAATATACATTATTTAGGCATGCAAATTGGTCACAGAGCCTGTCGTAAGTCCGAGTCATCGGTAAACGAGTACGTCACTATGTGAGGAGAGGCTGTACTTATTTGTGTACATTATGTAATGCACTAAACCCATATGGTCATTCAGTGTGCATGTGATGATCTATGAGATATCATCACATAATAAATGTATATTTTGTTATTACATTAGGAATTGACCAAATGCTAATACTCCTCTATCTTTCAGCTCAGGAAAAGAATTTGTAAAGTTTGTTAATCTTCTTATGAACGACACCACCTTCCTGCTGGACGAGTCTCTGGACGCCCTCAAGGTGAGTCCGTCCATCCTTGTTTAGTTAAATAGTTGCCCCTAATTAATCCAATTTTGTTGAGACCAAGAGCTTTCCAATTAGCAGTTTTTTGATCAAGTGGAGGTGTGACTTAGCTTTTTGGAACATAATTAATCCCATTCAGTAATGAACTATTTATCACACTTAAAACAATAGAAAATTGTGTTTACCGGAAAATGCTTTATGTATCCATAAGCATTTTAGCCTTTGTAAGACTCTAGATTTTTCAACATTGTTCATTTCTCTTTTAAATCATTACTTTGTATTTCTGAAGAAAACTCTAAGGTAGACATCTTCCCCACTCCTCAAGGGAGGCTCCTTGATACTAGTGAGAGGCTCTTAGCTCAAGGAATTAGACCTGCCCTTCTCTTCCTTGGATCAAACCCAAATGCCTCCCATTCTTCAAGGTGCTATATGACCTGTACGGGCTTAGTGCTTCCCAATAAATGAAATAATAATAGTAATATACAGTGGGTGTGTAAATTTTGTGTATGTTTTGATAACCTATTGACAGCTGTCTTCAAGTACATAATTTATTGCCTCCAGCTTGACGTTTTAGAACTAGTAATGCTGCATTAGATTTTTTGCAGAAGAAATCTAAAACAAAAACGGAAATAGAGACGTTTCTATTTTCTAGTATTAGAATGTTTATTTTTTTATTATTGAAAGTACAGAAGGTGAAGTAAGCAGCTGTAGCAGAGTTCATGTCTTGGACACGATCACTACATTTTGACTTCAGTTTTGTATTGTTGGGTTAACAGCGTATTCACGAGGTGCAAGAGGAAATGGAGCGAGGAACTTGGGCAACGCAGTCCCGGGAGCAGCAGCAGAGTCGACAGAGATTGCTAGCCACTGATGAAAGACAGTGCAGGTGAGAATTAATACACTCTCTTGAAAAATAAATATTGTTGGAAAATATTACATTGTATGTTAATACACCATGTTCTCTTGCTTCAGAAAGATATATCTATTTGCTAGTAGATGATGTAGAATATAAAAGAGTTTAATTCATTTCAGTGATTTTAATGTTGAATACCATGGCTGCCAGACTATGGTTTACTAGTCTAATGGCTTCTACAGTTTTGCATTACATTCATTCATGTAGACTTTCTTGATTCATCTAAATATATTTGCTCCTGCCTTTTCATGAGTTTTAGAACATTATTTATGTCATATGACTTGGCTTATTTTTTACAGTTTTGTCAGAATGATCTAAGGCTTATTTTTGGTTTTGTCAGAATGATTTAAGACTTATTTTTCAGTTTTTCAGAATAACCTAGGGTTTATTTTCATGTTATTTTTACTTTTGTTGTACTGTCAACAATCCTCACTTGGTCTTACAAATTTCACAGGTCATACCTAACTTTAGCAAGAGAGACTGTCGACATGATGCATTACTTAACAAAAGAAGTTCCTGCCCCTTTCCTGAGGCCGGAGCTGTGTGACAGGCTGGCAGCCATGCTCAACTTTAACCTTGCCCAGCTCTGTGGCCAGAAATGTGAGTACCAGTGAATGGAATATCAGTGAATGGAATAATTTCAGTGAATGGAATATATTTCAGTGAATGTAATATACGTATTTCATTGAATGGAATATCAGTGAATGAAGTATCAGTGAATGGAGTATCAGTGAATGGAATATCAGTGAATGGAATATCCATGAATGGAATATCAGTGAATGTAATTTCAGCGTATGGAATATATTTCAAATTCAAATTCATACTTATTTCTTTCAAAGATACAGTGGACCCTCGGTTTTCGTGTTTAATCCGTTCCAGAGGGATCGGCTAAAACTGAAATCGGCGAAAACTGAAACCATTTTCCCCATAAGAAATAATGTAAATTCAATTAATTCGTTTCAGACACCCAGGAGTATTAACAAAAAATAATTTTTTTAGAGATTAAATATAGATTTACATACAGAAAAGAATAACAAATAAATATAAAGCACTAATAACATGTATAAATGAACATTTAACATCACACTTACCTTTATTGGCGACTCTTGTTGGTGTATGGAAGATGGAGAGGAGGAGAGAGGGAGGCGAGTTTATTGTTTGGAGGCAGGACAAAATGCTTCAATTTGACACTAATATCAGCTCTACGGCTTATTTATCTATCACAATTCATCTAATATGACATAATAAACAATATTAATAACATAGAAACATGATATATACACTAGAATGAATAAAATATGTCATTACGAATGTGAGGACTGGTGATAGTGTTATTGTTGTTGGGTTTATAAGGGCCACTGACCATAAGCCATACATATAATGGTGGTGGAGGCAGCAGGCCATCACCATCAGTATTCACACTTAAACAATGTATGTAATTTATAAATAAGAAATATTTACACTTTAATTTATAAATAAGAAATATTTACACTTTAATTTATAAATAAGAAATATTTACACTTTATAAATAAGAAATATTTACACTTTATAAATAAGAAATATTTATCTTGGAGGAGATGGTGGCAGAGGATGGCTTTGGTCTCAGTGCCCCTATATACCTCAAACAACAATGGAGGAGTTAAGTTTCGTGTCATCATTTTTCTATCGCTTAATTGCTTAACTTACTTGCTACACTGTTAGTGCTACACTTTATCGCTGGCTGGCGCTATAGCCTTTATCGACTCCACTTTGATACTTTGCTACGATTTCTTTCTTTAATTCTATGGTGTTCCTCACTTTCTTTACCAAAGGACTGGCACTAGGAGCTTTCTTTGGGCCCATGGTGGCTTATTTAGCAGTCACACACAATAATCAAGGGCCAAAAACAATGGATTGTTAAGAAATGTTTTGTATGAACTCGCAGAATAATGTTCACTCAACCAGAAACAATGCTACACTGCCTGAGAATGTGTGTGGGAGGCGGGCTTGCAGGCTTTGTATGTGCACTGGGCACTGGACAGGTTCTGTACCATCGATGAAAATGGAGCCAATCAGCGAAAACGGGGCCAATATTTCCTCGAAAAAAGGGCTTGAAAACTGAAATCTGCTAAAACGGAGATACACGAAAACTGAGGATAGTACGTGTTTATCGGAAGTGTTTTGGTTGTGAAGTTATGGTCACTCAAAATATGGGACGAAGGTCCCAGGACCAGAAACTTCCCAATTAACATGCATTTTGTCTCTACCACTTATCATTACTTGTCACTGTCAGCCATATCCCACCAAGGCAGGATGATCTAAAAAGAAAAACGAAAGTAATTTATACAGAAGAAGAGGTTACTAGCCCCTTACTCCCGGCATTTTAGTTGCCTCTTACAACACGCATGGCTTCTTCTTTCAACACACCGGCCGTATCCCACCGAGGCGGGGTGGCCCAAAAGGAAAAATGAAAGTTTCTCCTTTTACATTTAGTAATATATACAGGAGAAAGGGTTACTATCCCCTTGCTCCTGGCATTTTAGTCGCCTCTTACGACACACATGGCTTACAGAGGAAAAATTCTGTTCCACTTCCCCGTGGAAATTCATGTCATTTGTAATGTATTATTAAAGCATATTCATCAGAGTCCATTAAGCCTTTGCTGTTTTCAGATTTACATTAAAATTTTCTGAGAACTGTAATATATAATTCAATTTTGTTTATTTCCCAAAGGTGGTAACTTAAAGGTGAGACAAGCGGACAAGTATGGCTGGGAGCCGCGCAAACTCCTAGAGCAGCTGGTTGACATCTACTTGCACCTTGACTCCACCAGATTTTATGAATCTATAGCTAATGATGAGGTTGGTCATATCATTTTTGTTCAGTTTTATTGTTTAAACTCACCGGCTGTCTCCCTCCAAGGGTTACCTGAAAAAGAGGAAGCACTTTCACCATTATTCACTCCATCACTGTCTTGCCAGAGGTGCAATGATATTGCAGTTCAGACGACCCTCCTTCAATGTGCAAGCACTGTGCTTCCCACCTCCAGGACTCAAGTCTGGCTAACTGGTTTCTCTGAATGCCTTCATAAGTGTTTTCTTGCTTGCACCTCATCAGCATGTGACCTGCAATCCCCTTAGATTAAACCTGAATGTTTTTCATTCCACCTAGTCATTCTATTATGCTCCAGCCTTTAAATGTTCGAACCACTTCAACAACCCCTCTTCAGCCTGCTAAATAATACTTTTAGTAACCCCCCACCTCCTAATCTCCAAAGTACAAATTCTTTGCATAATATTTACACCACACATTGTCCTCAGACATGAGATTTCCATTGCCTCCAGCCTCCACCTTGCTGCATCATTAACAATCCATTCTTCACACCCATATAAGAATGTTGGTACTGCTGTACTCTGGTATATTCCACTTTCTGCCTCCATGATAAAGTTCTTTGTCTCCAGGATGCCTCAGTGCACCACCCACCATTTTCCCTTCATCAAATTAGCCTCTAATTTTTTAATTGCAGATCTTTTTCTTTAGACACTGTTTGTGCCTATAGTAGGCCCAGTGCTGTGACCACTCTCCCACAGAGATTACAATATGATGATTTTAAAACTTGCGCTGCTACATCCATTTTTCTGCTTATTCATTGAAAGTCGTTAATTATGACTTACCTTGAATTTATGAACTAAATTCAAAGATACATATTTGCCATACTAAATTTTGGTTATACTGTACTGTGCTTATTCTTTCAGAGATCATTCAAGAGAGAGTTATTTGAAACAGCAGCATCCAAACTTGAGCGAGCCGTCATCAAGTGCAGCTCTGAAGTTGCAAAATTCAGAAGTATAGGGCAAAAAGCATATGATGTGCAACAAGCCAATCAGAAGAAGGATGAAGATTACAGTGATGCACCTGATCACTTTATGGGTAAGTACTCTGGGGTAGATTACCCACTTCAAGTTTGCATGTCATGTAGAGGAGTGGAAACAAACTCTGATAGCCAGCTACAATTATATGTTGCCTTTAAAAGAATATTTTTTTATTTTTTTCATTTTAACACACTGGCCATTTCCCACCAAGGCAGGGTGACTCAAAAAAGTAACACTTTCACCATCATTCACACCAGCACTGACTTGCCAGATATGACAGCTCAGATAAATTATTATTCTTTTTACTATATTCATGGGGATGTGCTGAACCTGTTGGGATCATCCTGGTTTGATCTAGTGAAGGGAAGGATCCAGTGGATGGTAGCAGCTAGTTTATTGTGCACCTCATATCCATCCTGTGGATGGTAGTGCAAGAGCATATAGATACACAAAAGGCCTAGGAACTAGGCCCCATAAGGGTTTACAGGAGTACATCTGGATTTATATCTTTATATCTGCAGTTGAGTTATCTGTTGAAAGCAAACTTAGGATTTGCTTAATATATCTGGTAACTTACTTTCATCAATGACATATCACATAGGTTATTATACTGTTTATCTCTATGTTCCAACTGTAGTGCAGTCCATAACCTACATAATTTTTCTTTTCAGATCCTTTAATGCAAACTTTAATGGAAGATCCTGTGGAACTGCCTTCAGGAGTGGTGATGGACAGACCCACCATTGTGAGGCATCTACTGAACGATCCCACTGATCCCTTCACTCGCCAGCCTCTCACTGAAGAACAACTCCTTCCAGGTTAGTCAAAGACAATAAGCCGTTACAAATAAGCTGCACTTGGGAGAGCAAACTTAGGATGAGGTGTGTGTCTCCAGGACCATTCCCAAGACCTGCGTCAGGAAACACTTGTCTTGTTTTCTGACAGACCTTGCCTAACCTGACTGACTGGCACTTGTGACTTTAAAGTGGCCTTAAAAAATCATAAATATAAAATCAATGAGAAATTTAACAAACGTGAGCTATCTCTTCATGAATAATATAAATATACACAAAGTATGAATTCATTTTAGTAAAAGAAAAGATAGGAAAAAATATTTTTTTTAGTTTAGCCTTAAGAAAATCTTAAATATGTAAATCTGTTGTTTATCATTAGTTATTATTGAACAAATGTAAGCTCTCTGCACATATATAAAATGAACATTAACAAAATATTAAGAAAGAATTTTGTTCTAAATAGTTTGCATATTTGCAACGTTTGAAATTGCAGATTTAGAATTCAAAATGAAATTGTCATCAGAAGTGTGACACATTGTAAGTTGGGACGTAGTAAGCCAGGGTCCTTCTGAATGCATTCAATTTCCCAATTGATATTCAAAGTAAGAAAAATAAAATATTAAAGTGTAATCATGTCATTTTCTTTTTCAGCTGAGGCACTGAAGAAGGAGATAAATGATTGGATTGCAGCTAAGAGTAACCCCAATAGTGCATCTTGAGGGCAGGATGGCAATAGCTGGACTTTTTGTTCGTGTTGTGGTGTTCAGGTCAGCTGACCATTCATCACCCTAGCAAATGGGTGTGAGTGTACTGTCTGAATGGAAGACTCGTGTGTGGATGTCAGGTGCATATCACTGTAAGCTAAAGAATGGCTGCTCTTACCTTTGTAGGGCTAAGTAGACTGTAAATGTATGGGTGTGTCTGCCTTCCACCGTTTTAAATAATGTGCAATTTTCATATGGCTTGAAATGAGGAGGAAAGATGCAGTAGGTTGATATTGAAATGTATTGTCACTCCTTGAATATCATGGTACTACTGATTATTATGTAAATAAATTATATTAGCATTTTAAATACAATTATTGGTTCTTACTCAAATGCTTTTTCAGTAAATTAAAGATAATTTTAAAGCTTCTGTCACTAAGTTCAAAAATGTATTTTATAAATTTACATTAGCTTACATGTATTTTATGAAACAGTGGCAGCATATTTTGTGAAGTAATGAAGGGTAATCAAGGCTGTGTGGAATATGTAGGGATGGAGAAAAGCTCCTATGTAGCTTTATCATCAGGTGTAGCCATTACTGTTCCTCATCTCAGTTATGCTAATCATAAAATCAGTCTTGCATTATGTACATTTCCCACTTTAGTTATTTAAAGAGTATGTTTTGTAATTGTCTCAGTACATTAGTATATTCTCTGGTGGTGCAGCTTGACCATTGACTTCTCTCATCTCCATGGAAATTTGGTTAAGCCAGTTTGTAGGCCTAGTACGTGTGGTCTGTGGGGTGGGCTGCCAGACCTTGACATAATTATGGCCTTACACTGGAAATATGCAAATTTGTAGCTGCCTGGTCTGAGACCAGGTCACAGGGATATGTTCCCCAGAATCATCGATACGTAACTAACAAGTACAGGTACGTATTCATCTGGACATGCACACTTGTTAACTTATCTTAATTTTCTTTCTGATGGATTATGAACTATGACTTGGTACCGTATTTTCCGGTATATAAGGCCCTCCTTTTTACCCCACAAAGTAGTCTTGGAAAATCAGCCTGTACCTTAAATGCAGGTCAGAGTCAAGGGTAGGCTTTGGGTTACGCTTTAGCATAAAGTAAGAGGGTAATTAACCCTTAAATATCAGTACTGATTTACCGTTATGATACTCTGTCATGCACCTCATGTGCCAGAAAATACGGTAATCAGTTGGCAAGGGTCATTGAGAGTTTCAGCAAGTTAGATATTGGGCTCCATAGTGAGATTGAGAACAGTAGTTAAAAGCAGTGTGTCCATGTCTTCACTAAATAATTCATTGCTCACCTAGTTAACTCACTTGTGGATTCAAGTGTGTGGCAAGGGAGGACAGAGAGGTCAGTGGCACTAAAAAAAATAAAAATAAAAAAAGACACAAAAATCTTTGTGTTTGTACAGTAAATATTTTATTTGGTTGATAAAGTTTGATCTTTTTTACTTGAAAAAAGTAGCCATTTGTAAAATAGTGACTTTCACTATCATTTTTACATTTTTTCACTCATGGGGAAAGCCTCTGGGTCAAGTACTTGACCAGTTTGGCACTTAGGGACAGGTGCAGCAGGAGAGTTCTAGGTGGTGCCTAGGTAGAAACAAAACCTTAGGCCTCAGGTGGCTCCTAGATGGTACTCAGGTGGCACTAGTTTTAAACTAAATCTTGGCATGCTGGCATTGTGAGGTAAAAGGTGGTAACCAAGGTGCTAAGTGAAGCTTTGAATGGGAACTCTTCGTTGAACTTGGCCCATTGTGTACGCAATGTAGACACTTCAGAAAGACATGACACATACACGAATGACTCACAAAATCGTACTAACACGATTGCAAACAAATCACTGAATGAGTGAGGCTTGAACCCATGGTGAGTCCTTAAATTCACAGGCCAGTGCATTAGCCACTGGCCATGGGTTCAAATCCCCACCCATTCTATGATTTGGTATATGAATGGATTTTAGTGTTTCATAATATATATGACTGAATCATAATATATATGACTGAATCATAAGGTTATGTTTTTTTATTTTTCTCTTTAAAATTTAAAAGTCACATCCTGCATTGGAACACAGTATATGTAATAAAAGGTATATCAAGAGTCGGTTTACATTTTTTAGACAAGCTGGTATACATAATGGATTGTCTATCGGCCAAAAAGTAGGTAAAAGACATGTATGCACGGATCAAGCCATTAAGGAAATGTTTTGTCACAAATGTCTTCATGAGAAGCCATTTGTGATGACATGTTTTCTTAATAAATGTCCTGCTCAGTGGACATGTGTCTCTTACAACTTGACAGGTTCACCATACCAGTTCCATCAACCAAAAAAAATAGTATGATTTAATATATCTTATGTAAGACATATTAATCATAGTCACAACACTATGGCTGGAAAATTCATAACTAAATCACAAATTTGAGTTGTACCACATTTTGATCTGTGCGGATCATTACCCTAAATTATGGTCCAGGACTGACCAGATTGTTCGAAGTTTCTCCTCCAACTTGTGGATTAGTTACGAAGATTGGTGGTCACTTGGGTGAGCCTGGTCAACCAACCTTGTGTTGGTTGTTGAGCCATCATGGTTGTGGGATGTGCTGCTTTACTGTGTAATGGAGGTGGATCGTGCAGTAATATCCGGGCCCCTGACTTGCCAATTCCCTGCCCTGCAGTTTGCTGCCTCGGTTGCAAGGAGATTGTTGTAAGGTACCTTACCTTGTAGCTTTAATTTCTGCAGACTTGTAAAGTGATGAATTTCAACTTTGTTTAATATGTATGCCTAAAAATTTAATAAATTGTTTAGTATAAAATCTTTATTTGACTTAACGTTCAAGATTACCACAATTATATGTCCTTTTACCCAACATACCAACCTTTATGTGTCCTTTTACCCAACATATCATATGTGGCCATTTACCCAACATACCACCTTTATGTGATCTTTTACCCAACATACCAACTTTTATGTGGCCTTTTGCCCAACATATCAACCTTTATGCAGCCTTTTACCACAACATACCACATTTGTGGCCTTTTTATGATGGAGCTGGGCTCTTGATCCAAGGTATTGGACCTGCCTTCCTATTATCTGGAACAAACATGAGTGCCTTCATTCCTCCTGGCATTGTACGAACCCTATGGAATTAAGACCCCGTGAATGTAACCTATATTAACTGCTGTGCAGGAGGGCCCCACTTATACAGCAGGTTAGGTTCCTGGTTACCGCTGTGCAGGAGGTGCCCCACTTATACAGCAGGTTAGGTTCCTGGCTACTGCTGTAAAGAGAAACATAGCCTTTTTTCACTTCAAATACATATAAAAGCCTGATAACATGTTTACACTATCATATATTAAGTCAGCAATATAGCTAGGCCTTAAAAAATGCATATACAGTACACACATTACTTGCCTTAAAATATTTTCATCTTTAGCTTATAGTGAGTGGTGAATATATTTATTGTAGGAAGTCTGAATAAATAAAGAATGGGTATAAGTGAAAACTGCTGCATTAGTGAAACACTGTAAAGCAAAACGCTGTAAAGCGGGGCCTTCCTGTATACAGTCTCCCACAAGGGAGAGTGTATACAGCAGGTATACCTTTGTTACTATCAGGTATAACCCCTGTGGTTTAGCGCTTCGGTGGGAGACGGCCGACTTGTTGAAAAAAAAAAAAAAATAATACTAATACTATCAGGTATACCTGTATCACTAGCAGGTTTACCTGTATTAGATTCTGCGATGCCAATGAGGTGGGCTCTTGTTCTGAGGAATTGGAACGATCGTACCCTTCGATGAAACCCACTTACCTCCTATAAGACTCCTGGGGTTGAGTACTTTCCCATAAGCAATTCCCCTGAATGTGTATATTTGTATCCCATGTAGGTACTTGGTGTTAATCTGTATATTATATACTATCTGTCTTGGTGCTGTACTATCCATACAAGTTTAGCACACTGTTCAACCCATACAAGTTTAAAGCTCATTTTCAAAGTAAAATCTAACAGGACTGTACTATACCTTCTGCTACAAGATTATACAGTATACATTGTGCTACAAGACTATTTACCTTGTCCTTCAATGATAATACGTATTGTAGTATGTCATTGATGTCAGCTATGGTCTGTATAGGTTGTATCATGTACTTGTAGAATTCAAGATTAATAATAATAATAATAATATACCCCACTGAATTACTATGCACCCAACCCATAAGTAAGTAAGTAAGTTTATTCAGGTATACACAAATACAGTTACATAGATTATCATACATAGAGAACCTAGGATAACCCAAAAAAGTCAGACAAAGTGACTTATTTCCATTGGAGCCATGAAGTGCTTCGAAGCTGAGGCCAAGCTGATTGGAAATGAACGGAAGTGACAGAGAGTGACAGGAAGTGAGTGACAAAGTGACAGGAAATGGCAGGCAGTGACAAAAAATGACAAGAAGTGATAGGCAGTGACAGAAAGTGACAGGAAGCAGTGAGAGATGAACTGGCTATCTCAATAAAAAAAAATCATAGAATGAACTGAAAGGGTTGTCCGTACCTGGGTATGCTGAACATGGGTATGTTGTACCTGGGTATGCTTTACATAGGTGTGCTGTACACGGGTGTGCTGTATGCGAGTGTGCTGTACAAGGGTAAGGGCATAAATGAAAGCATAATCATTCCAATTAATACTTATTGTTGATATTAAGAGGGATATAAAGTGAGAATAATTGAAAATTTAAACAAAAAAATAACAAGGAGAAAGTATATAGATGCTAAGGGACTGATCACTTCATATACTATTCCTCTAATAGTGAGGGACTGATTACCTCCTCTTAATTTCACTACTACACCTGCTGCCTGTGTATTTGACTGAAGAAACTTACTGTTCCACATGTGTCTTAATCTTCAGTACGTATATTAGTAACACTAATCTTCAGTATATTAGTAACACTGTATCCAAATTGGTAATTAATGGGGATATTAACCGCTGTGAAACCCTTGTGGTTTAGCACTTCTTTTGATTATAATATAATAATAATTAACCGCTGTGGAGACTCCCGTAACGTGGTACAGCTGCTGCTTCTAATACTACTGTTCTGCTTCCCTCAAGGGAGGTGCCTTCATGCTGGTGAGGGGCTCTTGATCTAGGGAATTGGATCTGTGCTTCGGTTCCCTGAATTGAGCCTGAATACCTTCCATCCCCCCCCCCAGATGCGCTGTATAACTCTATGGGTTTAGCGCTCCTCCATGATTATAATAATTATAATTACGTATACTGTTGCTGCTGCTAGGTTAGGTTAAGTTAGGTTAGGTTAGGTAAGGTTAGGTTAGGTTAGGTAAGGTTTATCAGGAAACAGGACAAGTGTTTCCTGGCACGGGTCCTAGTCATATGATGACCCACAGTCACCTGACCGAGGCCTTCCACTGGCTTACCCCTCCACACCTTTAAAAATTATGGTTATAATTATAACATAAAGGAGTGAGGGAGCCAGTATATATAGACCAGGGGGACAGGGACGGGACACACAGAGGAAGAGAAAGTAGTAGTGGCTGTAAGACAGGCACCTAAAGTCAGTACCCGACCAACCGGGCTGTGGTTCGAACGTCAGTTTGCGTGCGGCCGGCAGTAACAGCCTGGTTGATCAGACCCTGATCCACCATGATGCCTGGTCTCAGACCGAGCCGCGGGGGCGTTGGCCCCCGAAGCCCTCTCCAGGCAAACTCCAGTAGAAAATATTGAAGTGATGAGCATTACGTTGTCCCTTGGCGTCATCTGTGACTTGGCATCATCATGAATGACTGGAGGGTCGCTGGACCCCAGTGGAAATAAGTCACTGACTTTTTTGTGGTTATCCCAGGTAATCTATACACATGCTGCTTTGTATGATAATTTACATAACTATTTATATGTAGCTGTACCTGAATACAAACTTCCTTCCTGGCTGACATGTTGCAGGACCTGTTGCAGGACCTGCTGGATGGCGCAGAGCTCTGCTTGCAGAATTGGACCATTAACAAGTCGTGTGTGTAGTTAATGGGTTAGGTCGGACCGAAACGTTGTCATAAGTTTCTCTTTCCTATGTGTGGGTTATGTATCATTCTATCATAATAATCTTTATTTCTACAAATACATGATACAACTTATACAGACATTAATGACATACTGCTATATAGAAAGCCCCTTATTATGCAGAGCATTTCGGGCAAATTAGGTCAATTTTATCCCCAGGATGCGACCCACACCAGTCCTATTTTACTGCTAGGTGAACAGGGAAAGCAGGTGTAAGGTGACTAACACCCAGGTACCTACTTACTGCTAGGTGAACAGTGAAAGCAGGTGTCTTAAAGAAACACGTCCTCATGTATCATGCAGGAAGATACCACATCATCAGAATGATGGGTATCGGTGGATTTTGATGGTATAGGCCTATATTTGAAAATAGGCTTAGATTAAAAAAAAAAAATGCCCATCACTGCTACACAAAACTGAAATTAAATATACGCACAAAAATTACTTCACATTCATAGGAGAAGCGTTAAACCTGTAGGGAGGTAATGTGGTTCCATCTAAGTAGAGGGAGGTCAGTTCCAAGTCCCTGGATCAAGAGCTCCTCTCTGTGACATCAAGACAAGGGGAAGGGCAAAGAAGACCGCAGACAGAGTATAGTCTAGGTGGCCAAAGACTGCAAACCTCACTCAAAGAAAAAGATCTTGGGGTGAGTATAATACCGAGCACATCTCCTGAGGCACACATCAATCAGATAACTGCTGCAGCATATGGGCGGCTGGCAAACCTAAGAATAGCGTTCCAATACCTCACTAAGGAATCATTCAAGACTCTGTATACCATATACGTCAGGCCCATACTGGAGTATGCAGCACCAGTTTGGAACCCACACCTGGTCAAGCACGTCAAGAAATTAGAGAAAGTGCAAAGGTTTGCAACAAGACTAGTCCCTGAGCTAAGGGGATTGTCCTACGAAGAAAGGTTAAGAGAAATCGGCCTGACGACACTAGAGGACAGGAGGGTTAGGGGAGACATGATAACGACATATAAAATACTGCGAGGAATAGATAAGGTGGACAGAGACAAGATGTTCCAGAGAGGGGACACAGAAACAAGGGGTCACAATTGGAAGTTGAAGACTCCTATGAGTCAAAG